>JADBJO010000108.1:427500-430000 GCA_016801955.1 Conus betulinus | reverse complement strand
TGTTTATCTCTTTTAAGAAATGTCAAATCCTGTGGCTCTTCACAATCTTGAACGAACTTGGTGGTGCCTTCTGGTGGGCGACTTTCACCCATTCTGGCTCTGGGATTGTTGACATCAATAAGGGGACTCAGTGGGTGGTGTCCTGTGTATGTTGGATCAGAACAGGCACCACTGAACACCACCACAGTGATCTGGTGTCACTGAACACCACCACAGTGATCTGGTGTCCTGTGTATGTATGTTGGATCAGAACAGGCACCACTGAACACCACCACAGTGATCTGGTGCCACTGAACACCACCACAATGATCTGGTGTCCTGTGTATTTTGGATCAGAACAGGAGCCACTGAACACCAACACAGTGATCTGGTGCCACTGAACACTGCCACAGTGATCTGGTGCCACTTAACACCACCACAGTGATCTGGTGCCACTGAACACCACCACAGTGATCTGGTGTCCTGTGTGTATGTTAGATCAGAACAGGAGCCACTGAACACCAACACAGTGATCTGGTGCCACTGAACACCACCACAGTGATGTGGTGTCCTGTGTATGTTAGATCAGAACAGGCACCAATGAACACCACAACAGTGATCTGGTGCCACTGAACACCACCACAGTGATCTGGTGCCACTGAACACCACCACAGTGATGTGGTGTCATGTGTATGTTAGATCAGAACAGGCCAATGAACAGCCACAGTGATCTGGTGCCACTGAACACCACCACAGTGATCTGGTGCCACGAACACCACCACAATGATCTGGTGCCACTGAACACCACCACAGTGATCTGGTGCCACTGAACACCACAATAGTGATCTGGTGCCACTGAACACCACCACAATGATCTGGTGTTCTGTGTGTGTGTTGGATCAGAACAGGCGCCACTGAACACCACCACAGTGATCTGGTGTCACTGAACACCACCACAGTGATCTGGTGCCACTGAACACCATCACAGTGATCTGGTGTCCTGTGTATGTTGGATCAGAACAGGCGCCACTGAACACCACCACAGTGATCTGGTGTCACTGAACACCACCACAATGATCTGGTGCCACTGAACACCACCACAATGATCTGGTGCCACTGAACACCACCACAGTGATCTGGTGTCACTGACACCATCACAGTGATCTGGTGTCCTGTGTATGTTGGATCAGAACTGGCACCACTGAACACCACCACCACAGTGATCTGGTGTCACTGAACACCACCACAATGATCTGGTGCCACTGAACACCACCACAATGATCTGGTGCCACTGAACACCACCACAGTAATCTGGTGTCACTGAACACCATCACAGTGATCTGGTGTCCTGTGTATGTTGGATCAGAACTGGCACCACTGAACACCACCACAGTGATCTGGTGCCACTGAACACCACCACAGTGATCTGGTGTCCTGTGTATGTTGGATCAGAACAGGTGCCACTGAACACCACCACAGTGATCTGGTGCCACTGAACACCACCACAGTGATCTGGTGTCCTGTGTATGTTGGATCAGAACAGGTGCCACTGAACACCACCACAGTGATCTGGTGTCCTGTGTATGTTGGATCAGAACAGGCGCCACTGAACACCACCACAGTGATCTGGTGACCTGTGTATGTTGGATCAGAACAGGCGCCCACTGAACACCACCACAGTGATCTGGTGCCACTGAACACCACCACAGTGATCTGGTGCCACTGAACACCACCACAGTGATCAGGTGCCACTGAACACCACCACAGTGATCTGGTGCCACTGAACTCCACCACAGTGATCTGGTGCCACTGAACATCACCACAGTGATCTGGTGTCCTGTGTATGTTGGATCAGAACAGGCGCCACTGAACACCACCACAGTGATCTGGTGCCACTGAACACCACCACAGTAACTGGCAGTAGAGCAGTGTCTCCTTGGTGGGTTGCCTCACAATGACGTTATTACTGACTGTTCCCTGTGGACTGCAATGGTTGAGCTGTGACATGATGACCTTGGCGGTGGCTGTGTTTTACAAATCCCGGAATGAGCTGCATTGAACAAAGCCATTGGAGAAGAGGGGGTAGGGGGGGGGGGGGGGGGGGGGGGGGGGGGGGGGGGGGGGGGGGGGGGGGGGGGGGGGGGAGGGGGGGATCAAAGATGAACTGGTTAAAAAAATAAAATAAAAGCTCACTCAAAATTACACATATAAACTGTCATAAGTTATCTAAGGCTTTTTCTCTCCCTAAATTCAAAAACACACCTACAAAGATAAAACATAACATAGTGAAACAAACACACACAAAAAAAGCAAGCAATGAGAAAGAACAACAAACAAAAAGTTAACTCAAAATTAATCATGAAGGATGAATAATACAAAATATGGAATAAATACAATGACAGAATATTACCATAAGTTTGCTGCCATCAATGTGATCAGACAGGAAGTGATCTCGAAACACAGATAAGCTGCACTGCAACAAAGACAAATTGAGCACGTCCATACATTTTGAAATACGCAG
>JADBJO010000108.1:412500-420000 GCA_016801955.1 Conus betulinus | reverse complement strand
GAGCTGCCTGTTGGCAATGATTTCCCGTGTCACACAGTCAGTGTTAGTCACCTTCTTTTAGTCACCTGTTTTCTTCTCTTTGTTCTTTCGTTGTTTTTATGTTTGTTGTTTTTTTTTTTTTTTTTTCACGTAGGTGCATATTATTTGTATACAAGTGATCCATACCAATGGGCAACTTTGGCCTTCTTTTTCGAAAGTTGGTGGTGGGATGTTAATGATGCAAAGATGTGCAAATGTATTCTTTGATTTTTAATATGTGTGTGTGTGTGATGTATGCGGGCGTTCACCCACCACACGGAACCTCGGCTTAGAGTCTCATTCAAAGCATCCACGTGGATGCCATGTCCCGCCCATTGCGAATGACTCTTTGACGAGCAGATGATCGATGTTGGAAAGTCCACAGTTTGTTTTGTCTTTTGATGTTATGGATCTTGTGCAGGAAGCGCTGGTGGCCTCCCTCCAACCGTCGGGGGTGTAGTCGGCAGACAATCCAGGTTTGACAGAACCAGGTCGAACACTCATTAATAATGTAATCTATGGCTATCCTTTTCTCCCCTTTTACGTTCAAATTTCCCAATACAAGAACATTAGACCTTCTGTAAGCTAAATATTTTCAACGGATCCCCAAAGCTCATTTGAATAGTCTTCCAAATGATCGACGAGTTTTTCAGGGGGTGGAGACAGGGTCAATGGGATTCCTCTTCTCCACTGCCGCAACACGCCCCCCCACCCCTCCTCCACCCCTACCCCACCCCATCGGTACCGCCCAGGCCCTTTGTTTATCCTTTGGCCCTTATCCAAACCCCCCCCCCCCCAAAAAAACTCTGAAAGCGCCTCCCGGTGGTGAGGGATGGGGCAGGAGGTAGAAGACACATCGTATAGCTCTTAGTGTGCCAGCAATTTGATGGTAGGTCTAATCTGACCACAAAAAAAAAAAAACCGTCACTAGCACTTCTTCCGATGAACGTGATAGACATTTGGTTTGAAAACGAAGACATAAACAAGATTTCTTTCAGTACTTCTGATCGGCAGTACTGACCTCTTACGTGCTGTCAAGTCTTGAACAGCTTGACCAGATCACATCATCTTATTGTATCGGATGGTTGACAACAGATAGGGAAGGGGAGTGGGGGAGGGAGGGGGTGGGAGAGGCGAGAGAGAGGAGTATTATGGTTTGCGCCATAAGGTCATGTTAAGGGAGTGTGTGTGTGTGTGTGTGTGTGTGTGTGTGTGTGTGTGTGTGTGTGTGTGTGTGTGTTTTCTTCTCAGTAAATACTTAGAACAGTTTGTACGACTCATACAATTAAACTCCATTGTGCTATCTAGGGTTGGATTGCCCTTATCTGAAAAGTGTAGAGGCCAGCAGAGTTGGCACCTTTATGTCGATGGGTTTTTCCAGTTGTGACAAATGCTGATAGCGACTATATCAGCATGCAAATGATTTCGTGGGTGGCGGGAAGATGGAGGCGGTGGGGAGATAGAGGGGATAGGGGGAAGGGGTGAGTGAGTGGGAGGGAGAGGAGATGGGCAGGAGGAGTGAAGGTGGAGGGGCTACAACTATGCAAGATGTTGATGTAGATTTGGCTGATCCCAACGGTTCAGCAACTGGGCGAGAAGTGACAAATGGTGTTCTGTGTGAACTTGCTTTCAGTTTTAAGGGGCCCTGGAAAGAGAAGGTGGAGGGTGGAGGGTGGGGTTTAGGAACATTTTTTTCTTTCTTAGTTTTGTTTTGTTGTTGTTGTTGTTGTTGTTGTTTGTTGTTGTTGTTATGTAGATTAAAATTACTTTTCGCAGATCTCCCGAAAAAGTCACAGTTAGTCGTGGTCACTGAACTGAAGGTAGAAAGGAAGAAAGGAGACAGTTGAAAACAAAAAACAACAAACAAACAAACAAACAAACAAAACAAAACAAAACAAAACAAAAAAAAAAACCGAACTGATTGGCGTTCACTCTGTGACGCAGACAAAACGTGCATCTCCATTTAGTGGGGAGAGGGGTGGGCGGAACGGTCTCATAACTGCTAGCCACACACCTAAATTAACCTCTCTGCAGTCAGCGACGATGGCCGTCACTGCCACAAGCCATGAGAAGACATGGCTGCTCTACGATCGGATCGTCATTTCTTCCGCTGCTTACCCTGGGCTGCACAGTGAAACAGATTCTTTCAGAGTTGTGGGACTTGCATGATGTGAGACATAAACATTTTACAGCAGACTCCACGAAAACCTTGTTCAGAGAAGTTCCACCTGATGTGTTCTTTGAATGTCTGAGGGAGATTAACACATTTTTCATTTGGTCTAAGATTTTACGGAGGAAAGACTTTTAAACAAGATTTCCGGCGTATTTTTAAAAGGTGTGTTTTAAAGGGTTGTGTGAACGCGTTTTATATAAGTATGCACACACACACACACACACACACACACACACACACACACACACACACACACACATATATATATATATATATATATATATATATATATATATGACTTGTAAGTTGATTCAACGTGGTGACAGCCCTGATATGGCCCTTTGCGGTCGGCTGGGCTATAAGCAACATTACCTCACCTTACCTTCCCCAGGCTGTGACTAGTTACTAAATCTGAGAGCCTGATAACATCACAGACGTGACGAACTCACGACAAACAGCCTGAAGCAGTGATGTAGGATTGTCGGTACCTTTTCATCGTCATTGTAATGAGTTATCAGAAATGTGTGCATCTTAACACCCCCCCTGTGTATATTTTAGTAGCTTTGTGACGTCCTTAGTTTGTTGACTACGTCAAAAGGACCTTTATTGATTCTCTCTCTTAATACCCTCCCTGTATATATTTAGTAGCTTTGTGACGTCCTTAGTTTGTTGACTACGTCAAAAGGACCTTTATTGATTTCTCTCTCTTAATACCCTCCCTGTATATATTTAGTAGCTTTGTGACGTCCTTAGTTTGTTGACTACGTCAAAAGGACCTTTATTGATTCTCTCTCTTAATACCCTCCCTGTGATTATTTTGTAGCTTTATGATGTCCGTAGTTTGTTGACTACGTCAAAAGGACCTTTATTGATTCTCTCTCTTAATACCCTCCCTGTGATTATTTTGTAGCTTTATGATGTCCGTAGTTTGTTGACTACGTTAAAAGGACCTTTATTGATTCTCTCTCTTAATACCCTCCCTGTGTATATTTAGTAGCTTTATGACGTCCGTAGTTTGTTGACTACGTCAAAAGAACCTTTATTGATTCTCTCTCTCTCTCTCTCCCTTCTCCCTCTCTCTCTGGCGAAGCGAGACGAACATGTGACTCTTCCCGTAAAATGAAAAGATGACATACGAATACACAAACATAAACTGACAGGGAATTGAATCCTTTACATGTTGGGATACAAGAAAAAAAAAAAAAAAAAAGCACAGAAATCTGAAATTATTCACTCAACCGATCGATCTTTCGATTTACCCCAGAAGATTAGAGCATTACAAAATTTCCAGTCAAATAACAAGCTTATAGCTTTTGCCATGCTCTGAAATAAGCTCTACACTGACAGTTCACATGATATGTTCTAGATCAATGAGTTCCTTCCTACATTATCTCCTTTATTTACCTGTCAAAATCTGAAAGAAATAAGCTCCCGCAAAAAAAAACAGTCCAAAACACCATATTCTGCTGCTGCTGTTACTGCCGATTCTTCTTCTTCTTTTTTTCTCTCTTCTTCTTCTGCGTACGCAGGCTGACACTCTTGCGGACATTCCCTTTATAGACAGGCAGGTATTAATCCCATCTGCTCAACAAAGGGAGTGGAATTTTGTGTGTATGACCGTTTTTATTATCCCGCCATTAAGGCAGCCATACACCATCTTCGTGGAAGTAGAAGAAGAAGAAGAAGATGATGATGATGATGATGATACAACAATGTGAATGCTAATGAAAAGACACAACTGCTTCTCTTCGTTAATAGTACGCGGACTTTGATTGGTAGGCTATTTTTTCGTGTGAATGTTGGCATCGGAGCATTGGGGTGGAAGGAATGAGAAGGAGGGGGAGGGGCATGACTGCGGTGATCATGTAAAGCCCCACTGATGATTAAAAAAACAAAAAAACTTTCTTTATATGAATCACTGGTGATATACACGAATTCGAAAGCTGGACAACAACAGCAGAGGACATCGTACGAGAAATGCAGGAGTGTTATGAATACATGTGGACTCTCTGCATACATGCATAAAATTAATGTTATACGCTGGCAGACCACATGCTGTTCTCGCAGTTATCAAGCACAGTCAGTTTGTTTGGTGCAGGCCTGCATTTCGCAATGACTCTCTGACCACGACCGTTTTGCAGGGCACAGTGGAGAGGAGACGTCTCTCTGGCAGACCGAAGGAGTCCTGTACGGACAACATCCAGCACTGGACTGGTCACAGCAACTCTGCCCTGTTGCACACATGACCGGGTACGGAGGGCTGTGGAATCACTAACTGCCGATCGTAATCATCATTATCATTATCAGCATTAGCTTGCGATATGAACAAACACACACCGGAAATTCACTCTGTTGCTCTCCCTTTTATGTTCTGAATGACAGAAAAGCGCTTTTGTAATTAGTTTCCGTTACGAGCCGATTTGCGAGCCGATTTGTGAGTTAAAGTCTCATTGCTTCTGTCACTGCTTTTTCATTCAAATGTAATAAAGATTCAAAGTCACAAAAACAATTTCCACAGTGAAGGAAGTCGACAAGTCAAGTAACATACGCTTGAAATATATCACCCATGTAATAAAGAGGGGGTGGGGGGGTGGGGGTTGAGAAACGAAAGTAGACAGACGCCCGAAAAGAATGTCTGCAAGTTTCCGATAAAAGAGAATCCGAATTGGGGAAACACACACTTTAGAAAAGGCCTTTTTTTTTCTTTAACTCGTAAAACAAACAAACAAACAAAAAAATACAAAAAAACAAACAAAAAAACAAAAACAAAACCCATTGCACTTGAAATAACTGCTCTGTGACCTTGAGTACAGGTCAAAGTCAAACCGATCAGTTGTTCAAGAACATTTTGTTTTTCTACACCCACTAATCCATACTGCATCACACCCAGCCATTTGGTAGAAACTGTTGCCGAAACATGCAGATCTTCCCTTTTTTTTTTCGGTGATTTTAATCATTGCTTTTGTATGCCACTTATCATCGAGGTCAGCTAGCTGTAACGAACATGTAACATATGGCTACGAATGCAAATATTGTTCACCGGAGTGAGTGACCTCAGATCAAGGTCGAGGTCAATGTGATCAATCAATGATATTTAATAAACACTTATTCATTATTTCAAAGTACATTTCACACGTCATAATACTTTGCAACAGAATCTACAACAGGGCGCGCGCTTTGTTGAAAGGTTTTCCAAATTCAGGACAACATCTCTCGCCGTGATGAACAATCATGTGTGTTTTTACAAAAACGATGCACCAAACACTTGAACTACTTTCCAAAGCTGTTTCTAAATTCACACACACACACACACACACACACACACACACGGATGCAAAGGATGGATTTCGCTATTTGTCATCTGCGCTGGCTGTCATTTCCCATGTTTGATAAGAAAAAAAACAAGGTGGAGATTATTTATAGAGAGAAGAAGAAAGCACAATGGTGAAAATGAAAACAAAGAAAAAATAAGCACATCGAACACAACTAGTTATAAATGTGATGGTGTGGAGGGGTAAGGGGTGTGCAGGTGAAGACAGGCAAATGGTGATTAGTGCAGGAGCCAAGGGACAGCAGCCAGTCAAGAAGACGCAGAGGGCGAGGCGGAGTTTTTCTCTGGCTGCTGTCCCTTGGCTCGTGTACTTGTCACCATCTGCCTGTCTTCACCTGCACACCCCTTACCCCTCCACACCATCACAACTGGCGCTGCGAGCAGGATAGAAGACAGAAGGGACCAAGGAGAAGACACAGCCCAAGAACAATAACTCAGCAGAATGGGATGGAGGAACCAAAGAGCATGGGACACCATGGCCAAAAAAAAGCCAAGAGGCTGAAAATGCAGGCGACTAAGAATGCCAACTGCCCCTACCTCTGCACCTCTGCATCTACATCATCAGCTCCCCAAATTCACTCGTAACGAGAGCAGCAGGCAAGTGGACGACTTCATCCGGGAGGCCAGGCTTGCCCTACACCTGCAGCCCCTGGATGATAGGACAACCGCCCTCTGGCTGATTGCCGCCCTAGATGGCTGAACTCGCCAGGATGTGATCAGATGCCAGCGACAGAGGTAGACTCCCCAGCCAAGATCTTGACCATCTTGGAGGAGAACTGGGGAGAGCAGCAGCGTGATGTGGTCACCCTGGCCACAGCGTTCTTCACCAGGCAGCAGCGCCAGGACGAAACCATCTCGGGGTATGCCTCCCATTTACAATACTTCTGGAGGAAGGTCAACCAGGCTGGAGATCGACTGCTGTTAGCAACCATACTCAGGGACACCTTTACACGTCGCTTATGATCAGCTGCACTACGCAAGGATGTCCGGCATTTCATACGGAACCATCTTACCACCACCTTTGAAGAGGCTATGAAGGAAACCCAAAGGTGGATGCAGGACTGCAGCGCCGACAGCGACATCCTTCACACAGTGGCACTGCCACTGTCGCCTCACTTAAAACTCAGCTAGCGGCACTCACGGCCAAAGTCGCCAGCTTGAGGCAAGAAATGCAGCAGCCACCACCTGCACAGCCACCACTGCAGATCCGCAGCTGCGTGGCAAATGCACAGCGCTCAGGACAACGGCCCAGACGTAGGCGACGAAAGTTTGCAGTAATGAAAGCCGAGGACAAACCCCAGTCCTCTGCTACTGTCAGCAGCCATAATGCTGACAAGTCTTGGCAACATGGTTCAGCAGGACCCAGGCGACAAGCACCATCCACTTTGCCTCAGCTGTCACCAGGAGAGATGCACCGACTTCAGCATTTGGCCATTTCTCTCCTCCTGGCCAAGCAAGCCTGCGGCTGACGAGAACAGGGAGCTACAGGCCCTCATTCAGCAGCACAGCTGATTCACCTGCCGACTGGGGTGCTGTATCGGGAATGGTGGTCCCTAAACTTGGGGTGTGGGAGCAGCTTCTCCTTCCCGGATTGCTCCGCCCCAAGGTTCTGTCAATGATTCACAACCGCCAGGGTCACCAGAGTAACCAGCGTGCAGCAGAGATTTTATGACCCCTGGTCGACTGGCCAGGTATGTACCAGGTTCTGGAGCAGCACCTGGCTGATTGTCGAGCCCTGCAGAAAGGTCAACCAGGCTGCCAGTGCTTCTACTACACCAGCAAGTCCTTCTTCAGAACCCGGGCCACCACAGGCTGCTGTGGCCTCCAGACAACGGGTCTGGTCCTGTCAGGCAAGTTCACTGCCTGACAGCAGAAGTGACGCCCTGCCGTCATCTGAACGACTGGAGGAGACCGAAGCGATGGAAGCTGGAACCACCATCATCATACTCCAAGACAGACTGGCAGATGTTCCTGCAGC
>JADBJO010000108.1:395000-405000 GCA_016801955.1 Conus betulinus | reverse complement strand
AATTATAAAAAAAAATTTTAAACAGGTTTGGGTGGTAGTTGGCCGAAGAGTATTGGAAGAGGTGGAAGGGGGGATTGGGGTGGATGATATCACACCCTACTCTGTGGGGCTAATCCGGTGGCTGAAACGAGAGTGGGTGGGGGGTTGGGGGTGGGGGTGTTCCATGGTTTCTCCTTGGGACCACCTCCCCCAATCCCTCCCCCTCCCTTTTAATCCCTATCCGCCCGTCTTCCTTCCTCCCCCGTCCGTCCGGCCCCGCCGGCAATCCCTTCCCGCCGGCCCCCCGCGCGCCGCTCCGCCCCCGCCCCCGCCCGCGGCCCCTCCCGCTTGTCCGCGCGCCCCCCTTCCCGGCCCCGCCCCCCCCGCGCGGGGTTCCGCTCCGCCCACCCGCCCCGGTCCGCGCCAAGCCGCCGCCCCCTCTTCCGTCCCTACCGCTCCCGGCCGCCCTCCCCGCCCCGCCCCCCGCCCCCCTCTTCCGCCCCTTCCGCCCTCCCCCTCTCCGTCCCGCCCCCCCCAAAGCCCCCCGTTATCCGCGCCCCCGCGCCCCCCCCCCCCCCCCGCCCACGACCCTCCGCCCCCCCTACCCCCCTCCCCCGGCCACCCCGGCCCCTTCCGTCCCTTCCGCCCCCCCCCCCGCCCCCCCCCCCCGGCCCCCCCCCCCACCCCCCCCCCCCCCCCCCCCGCCCCCTTCCCTTTCTAGGAGAGGACCCCTGAGCTCCCTTTGGTTGGGATCCCGTTCCCCTCTCATGTAACCGATCCGGCCCCACTAATCCCTGTCAGAGACAGAGAGAGGGCGAAAGTATCCACCGGAACTTTCCCCTCATCTACGACTGTGGCCAATAAAGACCAGTAAAGGACAGAGGAGATACCACATGTTGGAATCTACATCCGTTTCGCTCACAAACAAGACAAGTTACGACTAGCGCCGTGGGATGGAGGAGGGAAAGGTCTACAATTTGATAAACATGCGAACTCGAATAAGACAAGACACACAGCTGACAGCCCTCAGCAACATCCATTCCCCGTTGTATAACCGACGCTATACTAAACACAGCTGCGCCAACAAAAGTTATCGCCTCAGGAATGTTTTGAAGGTTTCAGTTTCGTTGCCGTGGGCTGGAGCAATGAAAGTTATTGACGTCAGTCAATAGCCATGACGTCAAAGATGACGTCAAAAGAGCCGGTTACCCTAAAAAATTTGCGTAAGGATGTAGGTCTATGGCAGGCGTGTGATGTGGACTTTGACAAGGGCCGTAGGGCTATCATCCATCGCAGTCTTCCAGATAAGGTACCAAAGTCAATGTCCTAGCGCAACTCTGTTGTATAGGCCTACTTATCATGAAGATAACTGCAGGGCGATTGAGTAAAAATTGAAAATTCATAGAATGATTTGAAATCTGACCGAGCGGCGCACGCGCGCGCGCGCGCCTACCTACACACACACACACACACACACACACACACAACACATTTGCGCGTGTATGCTGACACGCACACGCACTGTCACTAATGTTAGAGCGCATCGTCCTTCCCACCAAGGTGCCGATGTAACAACAACACGTCAGAATCACTCTTCAAAAGACAACAACGCCGCTCATTTACCTGAGCAAAAATGATTTCTCCCGGTTGTGTTTTCTGTCCGTCAGGAACACGTTAATGTTCTATGTAAATGCCAAATACGCATACGTTCGGACACATTTATTGTTTTTGAATTCGGCCTCAGTTTCTGACACAAAGAAAACGATTTGCGCCTTTTATATGTGTGGCTGCGTTTTTTTTTTGGGGGGGGGGGGGGGGGTGTTTATAGCTGGTTACCAGCAGAGGCCTAAGTGGGGTTGCAACCGTTCACACTGGCATTTGACTCCCTTAACCCAAACTCTCCACTCGTACTACACCGAAAGCAAAAAGAAAACACTGCGACAGGCGAGGGGATGGACTAAAGAAGCGACGGCAGGCGGGGTGGGGGGGGGGGCGGAGCTGAAAGGTGTCGCAAGAAAAAAAGGACAAAGGGGAGAAACCAGAGAGGGAATTGACAGACAAGCCAATGAAAGATGGGGAAAACAGATGAAGTGAATGGAGGGGCCTGAGCGGCCAGGGCATGAAGAAAGAGGAAGGGAGAGGGAACATGAGAACACAAGGGACACGGAGAAGACCTGCGGTGGGCATTCTTGAGGCCAGTCCATGACCACCATGACTTCCACGGCCTCGGCAGAGTGCAAAAGCAGCACTTCTAATCGGCTGGGTTACCAAAGTCTACCATACCGTTTCAGGTGGTGACACAGGTCACGGACCGGTGGTCGCATGAGACATCCGGCTGCCACTATAATACATGTTCCTTGTCTTTGCTACTCCTACGCCCTCCCCTTAGGCGAAAAGTGACCTTCTCCTATCAGGTTCCTTTCTTTTCGTATGAAATCTCCCAAGGAAAACAAGGCAGGGAAGGAAGGCGAGTCCGAATAAATATCATCGGAACGCGAAGAGGCACGGAAGGATTCCAGTGATAAAAACGAGTTGGCAAAAGTTCATCTCGAAACGGAAAAGGTTTCCTTATCACTGAGAAGTCGATATCCCTTCCCTGCTGAAAAACAACAAGGTGCGATTCTAGTCACTCCCTTAGATCCCCCTTAATTCAAATATAAAAACAACACCGACCGGGGACGGTATTCATATCGTAGATAATTTGCCGAACGTGAGCTTAAAACTAATCCGTGGTCGCTCTGTCGAATGTACACAGACGAATTCAGGTTCCTGTCTCTCTTGAACAAAAACAACCAATGAAAGGCACAGGTAGACCCATTGCCAGCCCTTAGGTGGATAGCCCTTCCAACATCCTTCCCTCCTCCGCTCAAACTTTCCGGAGTAACGTCCGTTCCGTATGTTTTTCTCCCTTCCCGTTTCACATTCACTTCTGTTTCCCACCTCTCGCGTTCTTTCCATGTTCTCTCCCCTTTCTTTTTTCCGCTTTCATTTTTTCTTTCTCCTTTTTCACTTCAATAATGACTTCTGGTTTGTTTTTTTCGGTTGTTCATTATGTATCAGCCTGTTTTAACCACCAAACCGCCTTTCTTTCTCACCTCTTTCTTCAGAAGTGCCCCTGTCCCTCCTCCTCAGGTCCTGCCACTCTCTAGCCCCTTCTCCTCCTCCCCCTCACACACTTCCTGTTATCAAGCTTTTTAAACTTTTCACACTTATTTCCCTTTTACCATCAATCAGTCGTGAAAGAAGAACATGTCCTTAAAAGCTTTCGCTATGAGGACGTAAACCACAACCATCAGCACATACACACAGGTAACCGACATACAAACCCTATAATGTACACACTCCCTTCCCTCCCCTTCGCATGCACGTAAGCACGTACGCACGCACGCGCGCGCGCGCGCGCACACACACACACACACACACACACACACATTCACACACATACGCACGCACGCACGCACGCACGCACGCACACACGCGCGCGCGCATAGTATATAAACACGAACGCTTGCACATAGTCACTACTGTGCCCTTCCATCTCCTACACACACACACACACACACACACACACACACACGAAATGTACGGATAGCATATGAAACGAACGCTTCCAAAGTCACCACTGTCCCTTTTCATCACACACACACACACACACATACACACGCGCGCGCGCGCGCGCACACACACACACACACACACACACACACACACACACACACTCTCGCACGCGCGCACGAACGCACGCACACACGAACGCACGCAGGCTTATACGTCTGAAAGTCTATGGTCACGTTGGACAGCTTGGGTTCGACTTGTCGAAACAGGTAACTTTTTTCAGCTGGTTTCAAAAGAATGCATCGGATCAGAGTGCTGTAGAACTAAAGGTACTTTGATCGATACGTTGGGAGTTTGGTAGGAAATTTTAGTTTTAAACCGCTGGGATTTTCAATTTGCGATCCTTTGATGCAGAGCGAAGCCGAGGCATTTGAGTACTAAGGAAATCAAATACGTAGAAATGGACACTTGCAGAAACAACAGAAAATGGCAAAGTTTCAGTTTGATTCTGTTTGTGACGGAAAGCCAGTGAAAAAGCGGAGACACGTGATCAAACTTAGAAGATTTGAAAATAATACGGACTGCATTGCTCTTTGAAGCTTATCAAGTTAGTGTTTGGGGGATACCAGGAAAAAGATAACTGCAGTAATCAGGTAATCAAGCGAAAGCACAGACTCCTACGTTTTTGTTAACTTAGTTGACATTAAATAGCTCTGCTAATAGCTGACGCGTGATGATGAAAAATCAGATCGTTGTCAAGAATACAAAGGCTACATACAGACACTGAAAAACAGATAACAGCACTGTTCAACAGAAGCAGTTTCGGAAAAGAGGAATGATTAGGAAGTTTCTTGGGTAGGCAAAACAGAAGTTCAGTCTGGTCATCGTCTATCTTAAACTTCTTACAGGTCACTTATGTACTTAAATCTTCTTTACATTTTTAAGTACAAGATACGTCATCATCAGTTTTAGCTAGAGAAGATGCATGATAAACTCGGATGTCATCAGCGAAAGTCTCGTGAGACAGATTATGACAGTCAATGGATCTGAGACACTGGAGTGGCATACAGTGCAAAAAGAATAGGTTCAAGAATAGATCACTGTGGAATACCATAGAACGTGATAGATGTTTCAGAATAACTACCGTTTACGGAAAAGGTTTGAGTCCAGTTTGTCAGACAAGATTCAAAGCAGGACAGAGAGCTAGACTGTCAATACCAGAAGAACGTTGTAGCCTTTTAAAAAGAATTGAATGGTCAGTTGTGTCAAATCTTGTTTTAAAAAAGAAAGAAAAAAGTGGCTGGGATCAAGTACTTTGCGAAGCTTACATACGTTTCCAAGACACAGACATCAGCATACACAAGTGTTTCCTGTTTGTGTGGTGGTTCATCAATGAACTGAGGTGAAAAACTATTATTATTGAGCCGGGGTTTCAGTGAAGTGGACGGGTGGAAGCGATTCGAATAACTTTATTTCGTAAACTGCAGTTGATCATAACTGGCTCAGGATTAGAATTTGAAAAAAGGGACCTGAAAGCAGACAGCCGTTAGCCTTTACAAAAAAAAATCAATTCTATTTTATCATACATTTGATTGTAATGCAAAATGTAAATAACAAGCTCAGGATTTTGCTAAAATGCGGTAAAAATAAAAAGGTACGGATTTGTGCTCCAAACAGGAGATTATAGGACATATCAAGACATGAACACGAGGTTTTAAATTGTAATGATAATTAACAAACATACAATAACAGCAACAACAGAAAAAGTGAAAAAAAAAAAAAACGAAAAAAAAAAAAAAAAAAAAAAGAAAAGGCAGTGGCAGTATAACCACAGTTAAGATACCACAACTCATTGACGGATAGAACCCCAGTGAATAAGACAGAGAAGATTATTAGCTGATGGAAAGGAGAATCTGAATCAGTCATTAAGCTTCACTCCGTCATTACATTATCTTTTACCTGTAGTCATGCAGCCACTTCCAAACCAATCAATCAATAAAGAAAAGTTGATAATAACAACAATATAGAAATAACAGCTTAAAAGGCACATGTAATGATCTGTAAGCGTGTCCTCATTAAAACAATTTTTCACTTTTTCTTCAGCCATCACGTGGCGAGAACAAGGTCAAAAGACATCATTTATCTGTTACGTGTAACTGACAGAGCCAGAATACGGTAGCCCTGTTCTTCAAATAGTCAGTGACTGGAGCTGATCAGTTTGTCGTCAGAACTTTTGTTTTGGTTTTATTTTGTGTGTTTTCTTTCATTTATTTATGTGTTTTAAAGCCATCAGCTGGTGAGTACAAAGTCAAAAACTCTTGTAGTAAATCATTTAATCAAAGCCAGAAACAATGGTAGCCCTGTTCTTCCAATTGTCACTGGTCTGGTGGATGTTTCCTTGTTTGTTCTGTGTGCTCTGTGCTGTCATGTCTGCTAGGCGATTCGGTGTCGGTAGACAGCGGTAAGTTGTTCTAACCCATCCCCTCTCTCCTCCCTGCCCCCCCCCCTTGAGATGTACAGCCAACAGCCAACAGAAAACAGCAGTCCTGCCCCCCCCCCCCCCCCCCCCCCTTTCCTCCTTTGTCCATCAAGGTGGTAATGGTGGTCGCACGAGCCACTCATCCAATTACACGCACGCAGGCGACACAAATCTTCCCACCTACTATCAAAACCAGCCGAGGGGACAGCCAATCGCCGCTATCTGCCTTTATCAAGGAGAATCAGTATTGGGACCACGATCGGTGAGACCTGCAGCTATTTTCAGGACCGTGCTGGCTTCCCGAAATGGCTATGACAGAAATAACTTCGGATTACCTTAACAACTGGACAGGGTTCCCACCCTGGTCCGGGGCCCAAGGTGTATTTAAAGAGGGCGACAAACCTGTACCTACACAAAGCATCTTACCATCGGTTGATAGACAAGACGCCCATTTGCTCCTCATCCTCAGTCTGCTAGTATCCATCTCGGTGAGAAGCAGCGGTTTTGGTGCACGTGATCTTCAGCAAGACTTCTTGATACACTGTCCGTCATGCCCGTTGAAACTCAGGTGAGCAGTATAATATATGTTGTGTTCGATTTTTTTTTTCAAACTTCAATTTGTATTGTATTCTGTGGTCTGCATTTCCACTTTTCTTTCTTTCTTTATTGTTTGGAACGTATTCATTTAATGGCAACAGATTTCTGTTGTTTGTGTATGGTGGCATGCGATCCGTGAACTACAACTAAAATGTTATAACTGAGGATACCTAAACTGGAGAGGGTGCTGACTAGAAATCCTTTTTTTTTCTTTTTTTTTTTTCTTCAAAACAAGAATAAGTCAGAAAGTTGCTTCCTGTTGATAAATTGTCTGCTATTGCGGGGGTAAGGATAGATATAGCCGAATAAATATAAACAATAATGATAATGATTAAATAACACTTAGAGCCGCTCGTTCCTTGACAGCGTAATATAATGACAATAATAGAATAATAATAATAATGATATCAATAATAATAATAATAACGTAATAAATAGTCTGCTACATGATCCGAAGAACAAACAATTCTAGAACTATTCCGGTCTAGTGCAGCTAGGCCTCTAGGTGGACCCAGGCAGGCCTATGTACGATGAAGACTCGGACTGAACCCTAGCTTAGGGTATGTAGCGTGATTTCTCTGTCTTTGGTTCGATCAAGTCCACAACCTCATTCCCGAAGTGACGTGCCCTGTGCTTGCTTTTGTTCTTTCAGAACGTTCCATTCAGAACGTTCATTCCATTCCAGCTTCAATCTGCACTCCCCTCAATCCCCCACCACCGCCTTGCCCCCCCGCTCCTCATTTCCAAGTCCCCCCCGCGGCCATCGACCAAGGTACCCCCCGGCGCCAACGTTCTACAGACCGGCAGGATGTCGTCACCCTTGCCCCCCGCGCGCCCCTTAGCGCTGAACAAGACGTACTGTCTGCGGTCAATGCCCCAGGCTTACTTTGTGTTGGCGCAGACCCTCCCTCGTGGCGAGATTGTCGGTGAGTGTCTTTTTAGAGACTTTCGTCTTCTTCTCCTCCTGTGTTCCCTCTCGTCTTTCTCTCTTCTTCTCTTCTTATTCTTCTTCTCTCTCTCGTCTCTCTCATCTCCTCTCTCTCTCTCCTCTCTCTCTCTCTCTCTCTCTCTCTCTCTCTCTCCAATACATATACAGACAAAAACAAAAGTAAGGAAACGGAAAAAAATAGGAAAAAGGGGGACAAAAAAAAGCGACGGCAGGGAGAGGGGGGGGCGAAACGGGGGAGGGGGTGCGGACTGAATTATATTGTAGTACGATATTAGCTTTTGTTTTCCCGGTGTATTTAGGTATTGTGCAAGTACAGCAAACCAGGGTAAAACAAAATTACACCCACAAAAAGAATGATAAATGGAAATGAACAATATGCACAGTTGGTCTTTCATTCAGAAAAATTAATTTAGATTTGTTCTGAACTGAACAGGCCTATAGTATTGCAAATGAGTGGAGTGCTGCCGACCAGTATGAAGAAAGAATGAAACAACACAAAACAGCAAGCAAGCACCATTCCTACTTTTCTTTACCTGAGTTTAGTAGTTCAAGAACCTGGACACCACAGTTTGTGCACTTTGACAATTGTAATGAGACTAGGTCAGGTTTATCTAGTGTAATGGAACAAAAGTTCAGACTTGATTTTTAATAGGAGGCAAACAATACTCGACATATATTCACAAATTAACTTAGGTCAATGAAAACAAAACAACACCAACCAGAAAAGAAAAAAGAAACAGTATAGGCTGTCTGTGCACTGAGAGCCCATCCCACAGAACGTTCACACACGACCCCAGATACCCGTGAAGTCCAAAAACCAACAGTGCCCCAGGCAGGCCTACGATTTCGAGGTCAGACCGGTGACACAGGATCTGCTTTATTCAGTGGCCGCATCCCACCCCCACCAGATTCTTATCTCTTGGAACGGAAGACCATGGTCATCCAGCGACAAAAGCCTTGGCGGCGGTGAATTCAGTCGTTGTCTACGGCGTGATTCCTCGCCCACAAGGTCGTGGCAAAGAAAAAATTCGGCCCACTGTTCCTGTCGTTTTTTCAAAACTTAGGACAGAATTTGGCCAGGTCGGTTCATCAGTGGAACCATTTTCGATCTATTTCTTATTCTATGAACAGCTGAAGTTGCCTCCCTTAACCGTGCTTTATTTTTTTTTCTGGTCTGCCCTGCCATTTTGATTTTTTTTTTTTTTTTTTTTTCACTCTGATGACCGAACACAATTGCAATACTGCACAGATCAATTCAGTTTTATTACGAAATTGCTGAGTCCCCAGTCAGCGGAAAAAGTCGATCATGGACAAGTGATAACTAATGGCAATATTTTCAAAACATACTTCGATGGTCCCCTAATGTTTGCTAGTGAAAGATTTGATATTTACAATCGAACACTCTTGGCTTCGCTTTTTCCTCCTTATTTTTTTACCAGTGGCCGTGTCTTCACCAGAGACCCCATTTTTCCCTGTCAAACTTTGACATATCATTTTTTTATGACAAGCCCCACTGCTGCCTACTGACTGCTGACTGGCCCCAACCCCTGCCCCCCCCCCCCCCCCCTCCCCCTACACTGACCCGCCCACCCCACACACTGGTCACCCCACCTACACGGGCCAGGCCACTCCCCCTAACACTTCCACTGGTGCCCAGCCTGGCCCTACGACCCCACGTCCGGCGCCACAGAGGATCTGCTTAGCTTCTAGTGGACACTGCCTTTCCACCAGCGGCCCCAGCTCTGGGCCCGAACGACTGCCCCCCCCCATGGTAATCACGACGCCCCTGGGCGGCGGGACACAGACGGCGGGTGCCCCCCCGCCCCCCCCCCCCCCCTATCTGTAGACCCACCCCCCCATTCCCCCCCCCCCCCCTTTGGTCCCCTAGTAAGTCTGATCAGTCTTTATTAAACCAGGTTTTCTCATTTGCTGGAGTTCCGTCTCTTTCGCCAGGGCACGTTTTCATAACATTTTCTGAAATGTGTAGGTGACCTGGGCAGAATTATCTCTAGTCCCAAGCCACAGAGGATACATGTAAGAAAAGAAAGAAAGGGTCTTTCGCAATAGCGGAAACAGTCATGTTTCTCGAACGGTTGATCTGTCCGTCAATGTATCGAAACTAAACTTGAACCATACGCAGAAGGCGGGCGGTTACTTTCTTTCTCAGGCCTGTAAAATATTGTAAAACACTATTTTCCCATTCAATGAAAAGTTTCAGTGAGATCCAACATGTGTACAGGAGCATGCGTTTTTTGCCCGGGGAACATCGGTTTATTATTCAAATTCTCATTCGCAGAACTTGGATGGGGGTTGGAGTCCGGAAACCGTTGACTCCGAAGAGAAAAATGCCACCCTGGCTGTCTCAGTGAAGGACTAAACACAGGATCCTTAAACCAGGGCAACGCTTTATCTACTTTTACAACCAGGCTTCCCGTATCAAG
>JADBJO010000108.1:362500-387500 GCA_016801955.1 Conus betulinus | reverse complement strand
CGCTGTAAGTTGTAAGTTGTCACCTTGCACCTCTTCTGAAGCATAAAAGGTCAGCGCTGTAAGTTGTCACCTTGCACCTCTTCTGAAGCATAAAAGGTCAGCGCTGTAAGTTGTCACTTTGCACCTCTTCTGAAGCATAAAGGGTCAGCGCTGTAAGTTGTCACCTTGCACCTCTTCTGAAGCATAAAAGGTCAGCGTTGGAAGTTGTCACTTTGCACCTCTTCTGAAGCATAAAAGGTCAGCGCTGTAAGTTGTCACTTTGCACCTCTTCTGAAGCATAAAAGGTCAGCGCTGTAAGTTGTCACCTTGCACCTCTTCTGAAGCATAAAAGGTCAGCGCTGTAAGTTGTCACCTTGCACCTCTTCTGAAGCATAAAAGGTCAGCGCTGTAAGTTGTCACCTTGCGCTTCGAAGTATAAAAAGGTCAGCGCTGTAAGTTGTCACCTTGCACCTCTTCTGAAGCATAAAAGGTCAGCGCTGTAAGTTGTCACCTTGCACCTCTTCTGAAGCATAAAAGGTCACCTTAAGTTGTCACCTCTTCTGAAGCATAAAAGGTCAGCGCTGTAAGTTGTCACCTTGCACCTCTTCTGAAGCATAAAGGTCAGCGCTGTAAGTTGTCACCTTGCACCTCTTCTGAAGCATAAAAGGGCAGCGCTGTAAGTTGTCACCTTGCGCTTCGAAGCATAAAAGGTCAGCGCTGTAAGTTGTCACCTTGCACCTCTTCTGAAGCATAAAAGGGCAGCGCTGTAAGTTGTCACCTTGCACCTCTTCTGAAGCATAAAAGGTCAGCGCTGTAAGTTGTCACTTTGCACCTCTTCTGAAGCATAAAAGGTCAGCGCTGTAAGTTGTCACCTTGCACCTCTTCTGAAGCATAAAAGGTCAGCGCTGTAAGTTGTCACCTTGCACCTCTTCTGAAGCATAAAAGGTCAGCGCTGTAAGTTGTCACCTTGCACCTCTTCTGAAGCATAAAAGGCAGCGCTGTAAGGTGTCACCTTGCACCTCTTCTGAAGCATAAAAGGTCAGCGCTGTAAGTTGTCACCTTGCACCTTATGAAGCATGCAAACATTCCCATGAAAACAAAAGCCAGACTGGTCACTTGGATCTTTATTCCCACGTTGTCGTATCAGTGCCAGACATGCACTTTGAATGAGTCTCTGGAAGGAAAAATAACAGCATGTGAAATAAGATATCTTAGACGTACTATGAATGAGACCAGGAGAGCCGTGATTAGAAATGACAAAAATCCTAAAGATGAGTGGAACCACACCCACGAAGTATCACCTTGCACATCAGTGGATCAAGTGGTTCGGTCATCCAGTCAAAATGACGGTCCGCCGATCAGCTTGTAGAGCTTTCCTCTCCAGATACTCAAGCTAAAAAGCCAAAAAAGATCATGTAGGCATTGAACTGAAGGAACGCAGACATTGTCCTGACTCACTAGCTGACACTGCGTACACCAGGCTTCCCGTCTTGTCACACACATTGTCGGCTTCTTCACGCATCGTAGAAGCGAAAGGTAAAGTAAGTTTCATTGTGCGTGCATAAAATGTATTAACCTTCGTGCCTTTCAGATTTTTTTTTTTTTTAACCAGGGATTGTTTTAAAATAATCACACACACACACACACACACACACACACACACACACACACAGTATATGTAATGAATGTAATGACGGAGGAATTATCTGTTTTCTACTTCTAAATTTTCATTAATTAATGTTTGGTCAATCAGTGGAGACTGCATCTCTTAGGAGATCAAGTAAAGATTGTTCTGCAATATTTCTGCCTGGTTATAGTTAATAGCCGAGCTGATTACTCTGACTGTTGGACACCTGTTGACTTCCCTCGCATCCTTTAATGGATCCTCAAACACTGGCTGAAATATTCTCCCCTACTTTTATATTGTTTACATAAAGATATTTTTTTTTTTCCCAGCAGCTTATTTTGTTATACCATGCTAGCTTTTCGTTTCACTTTTCTACCATTCGCTGGCTGCTCCAGGGATGCTGTTCGGTTCTATATTTGAACTCGGCGGTGAGAATACCACGGAATCGTAGGCAGTGGTATATCTCCACTTGATGCCAAGGGAGCAAGACACAATCAGCCGTGCCTCCTTGATGGGTCCGATCCAGCGGACGAAAGGCCTCGGAACAGGCAATGTGAACAGTTCTGTCTTCAGGACGGATAACAGTGGTTCCCATATGCTGCTACTGAAAGGTTTAATATTCATAATGCATTACCATGATTTTTCGTTCTAAATTTCTTTCTTCACCCCCCCCCCTCTCTCTCTCTCTCTCTCTCTCTCCACCACCACCCTTCTTTTTTCTTTTCTTTTCTTTTTTTTTAATCTTTGCCAGGTCATTAATATAATGACGGAGAAATTGTAAGACTGCACTGTTTTTCGCCCCACTGCTAAGTTATTCAACACACACTATATGTGTGTATGTCTAATTCTTAAAGATGAAACAGAGAACATGTCAGGCCTCTGTCCGGCGGGCGCTATACAACATTAATCATCATTAAGTTTTTGAGGGTTTAGGGTCGTTTGCTTGCACATGGGTTTTAAGATGCTGTCCAGAGTTTGTGCGGAGCTTATCTTTCTTTCGATGTTGCATAGCGGAGAGATTGAAGACTCTCTTTCCTGCAGAGTGACGTCACTGGGGTTAGGTCAGCTAGATTGTAGGCCATTCATCTGAACTCATGTCGGTGAGGAATCTTGGTCCCGTATCCAGTTTTGGGGACAGTAACCCAGAGTTTGTCGTCTGGGTCAAATCAGTGAGACTCAGAGGCAGAGTCTCAGCAAGAGGTAATCACTCTCACTCTGGAAAGCACCTTGATCTAATGCTGTCCACTTGGTGCAAAGATGTTTCCTGTGTAATGTAAGCTTAATAACCTATGGGTGAGTGTCGGATTTCTGGTTGGTCTCTGTCTTGTTATAAAGGAGTGCAACCACGTCCGTTTCTGGTGGCTGGTTGAATCACAAGTATCATGAAGACGGGGACTGTCTGATCAAAGGCTAAGGGAGACGAGTCCCCAGACTGAACAGGCCAGCAGAGAGGGTTAATTCCCCACATGTGCTGATTGAAAAAGGTTGAAATAAACCGAAATATTGAAAAAGGTCAACATAAACCGAAATATTGCAATTAACTTATGAGTGTTATGTGGCTTCTGTTTTCCATCTTCCTGCAGTGATTATACGCGGCAAAAACAAATCACGAATGTCTGACAGGTAGCTTTAGATCGGGGGTATGCTAGCTATCAAGGGCTGAGGGTGAGAGAGGGTGGTGGGTGGGTGGGGAGGGGAGGTGGGGGAGCGACTATCTGTAGCATGCTGACAACTCCTTTCACAGTTGGTTGAATATAATACGTTCGAATCTCAAGATAGCCTTTTTTTGCTACTGTCCAGAACCCATTTATATATATATATATATATATATATATATATATATATATATATATATATATATATATATATATATATATATATACGCACATAAAATGAAGATAAAAACAACAGATCATGAAATTCTCCCCAATATTTCGACCAAACCGGTCTTCCTCAGGGGACTTTGTGACAAGAATGAGGCCAGGTGTCAAGTCATCAACTATTGAAAACAATTCACAGATGTTCTCACATCCGCGAACTGTTCTCCTTTCCTTCCCCCCCCCCCCCCCCCCCCCCCCAGTTCCCGTGGATCCTCATTTATATATTTATAGGGGTGCGATGGTTCTCTCAGGCAGCTAGTGAAGGGTTTCTCATTATTTATATTCCCCCATTTTCTTCATCTACATTTTTTTTTTTCTAAAACTTTAAATTTTGCCAAGTCATTACTATAATGACTGAAGAATTGTTAGCCTGCACTTGTTTTCCCCCACTGCTTGATTGTTCAGCATCATATATATATATATGTATATATATATATATATATATATATATATATATATATATATATATATATATATATATATATATGTGTGTGTGTGTGTGTGTGTGTGTGTGTGTGTGTGTGTGTGTGTGTGTGTGTGTGTGTATGTATGTATATGTGTGTGTGTGTGTGTGTGTGTGTGTGTGTGTGTGTGTGTGTGTGTGTGTGTGTGTGTGTGTGCGCGCGCCTGCGTACACACACACACACACACACACACACACACACACACACACACACACACACACACACATATACACACACGCACGCACGCACAAATGCGCTGTCCTGATGGACTCAACTCCCACTTCTGACAGTTTTAGTTTGAAGCATTCCAGTTCTTTGCCCACGCTTTCCTCCCCCCCAACCTCTCCTCCACCCCTTCTGTCTACACCTCCTCCCCCAATTTCCCCATCCATCGTCTCTTACGTTCACATCCCATGTACATATATAACATTTTTATAACATAACATGTAGAGTATAATATATACACCACAAACACCATATTCACTATCCAGGTATGCATACTCATAGACACATGCATATCATATGCACATACTTTTTTTTTTTTAAAGAAGTTTCCACCCATCCCCACGTTTATTTTCCTTCTTCCCCCCCCCCCCCCCCCCCCGCCGCCCTTTTTTTCCCCCTTCCCTCATTCACACCCTCAAGCGCCTCCTTTAAAGCATAAGACTCCTCCACTACCACTATTTCCCTTTCTTTTTCTCTATCTCTTTTTTCTACTTGCCTTTTACCTCTATCAGCCTCCCTTTTCTCTTTTTCCTATTACACACACACACACACACACACACACACACACACACACACACACACACACACACACTCACGCACGCCCGCCCGCACGCACGCACGCACACACACACACACACACACACACACACACACACACACACACACACACACACACACACACACACACACACACACGTGAACCAACGCCTATCTTGTACTGAAGAGATTAGAGATAAGTGATTGCTCGTTCATTTTCGTTGTGATGATTGTTTTGTATCTTGCCTGAAGAAGATCTAAGAGGTCGAAACGCGTCGTGATTTGTCTTGTGATTCGTTTGTCCACGTTTTTTTTTTTTGCGGTTCGCTAACATTTATTTCAGATTTGTGATATCTTTACGTCACACGCACACGCATTCATTCTAACAACAACCAGAAAACTGCACTTGTGACTCTTCTTCTTCTTCTTCTTCTTCTGTTATGTGGCCACAGTCAACACTCTGATTATTTTGCCAAAGATCAGAAGGTTTCCTTGAACCGGCTGCCCGACTTAAATATCCTTTTCTGTTCTTTTTCCTGTGACTGCGGCTATCTTCAGCCTTGAAGATGCTACGAGTCGAAGTATACAACTCCTCATCTTCCAAGTGGGTTCAAAGCTTTTTTTTTTTTTTTTTTCTCCTGTGTTTTGCATCCACAAATTCGTCCGTTTACGTATGTTTTCATACTTCATTGCCTATACGTATTTATTTGACTTTCGTTTGATATCACCAGTCCCGAAGACGGTCTATGACCGAAACGTTGAAGATTTCCTCTTTTCCCCCATATTCAAGTCTTCTGAGCATCTTCAACGATAGTTTGTATTCATTTAGAAATGTTTTCATCTGTCTCAGTTCGCTCGTGTGCAGGTAAAAGAGAGAGAAAATTACATTTTTGGGGATGAATTGTGTAATAAGATAAAACCAATTAACAGAAGGACGGTAGCTAGAGTGATCTTTCCTTTTGAAAATGCGGTTCGTTGTGGAAGGATCGGTAGTGGTAACTAATTCAGTGGCGGTTTATGATTGAGTTCATGCTCAACAGAGGACTAGTTCTCTTGGATCTATGTAATATTGTGAAGTGATATTGAGTAAGTGTCAATTTTGTCGCTATTTTCGCTATCAGTTTTGAGAGTAAAGTGAAAATCGTCCCCCTCCTGAATCACATTTTGGTTGGTTACTCGGTAACTCGCCCACCGAGACTGACCCAGCTAAAAACTCATGTGCGCATTTTCATTTTGTCAAATCAAAGATTCAGCTTGATCACGAATACAGTATTCTCAGTTTTGAAAGACAAAGTAGAATACTGAATCTGTATTGGTAGAAAATGCGCGCTGGTGACCTCCTCGTTTTTGAGTGAACCAGTCTTTTAGGAAGAAGAAGAGACTTGATAATTACTCAGTTGCATCCATTTTGATGCACTAATAAAGATACTTTAACTGAGCAATTTTAGTATCACTGTCTAGGAGGTTTTTGAATTGGTTGGTATCTGAAGCCAATTTAGTTTGTGCAGGAAGATTGTTCCAATATTTGGTGACGCTGTTAGACAGGTTTGATTTTTGGTTGCACAACAAATGAACTGAATTAATTCGTCAAACTGACACACTTTTAAAATGTCATTGTCATAAAAAAAACATTTTTTTTAGAAAATACTTTTATTGCTCCATCAGGTCTCAAAATGTGCATTAATAGTTGTCTAGAGGGGTTGCGCAACCTGTGTTTAACATTTGGCAGTGTACTGTGTTTACAGAACTCTGCCAACACAACTCTTGATGAGATCCAAGTTAAACAATTTAACAAGTCAATTCTAGTAGGTAGCTATGTCCCAGTCTTGCAGCTGCCACCACTGGTCGCTTGAGCCTTGTGTGTGTTAGCTCTGCAATGGCGTGTCAAGGGCCAAACAAAGAGCAGCTGAGCTGAGCCTCATGAATTATTCATGAATCCAACCACATAAGGTGGTATGATGGTGTATACATGTGATTTGCCAGCATGCCTGTAAGTGTAAATTGTTTAATATTGCTGTTTGATCTCCTTAAACTGGGTGCAAAACGGATGTGGAATTTTGCATCCTATTTGATGAGATTGATTGGTCATCTTGGTTTTTCATAGTCTTCAGTGTTGTTTGTCTTGCCCGAAGAGACCAAAAGAGGTCAAAAACACGTCATAATTTGTTTTTACTTTTTCATTTGGCATGATTGTACTTTTTCTTTCAAGTTTATGAATATCTATAATATTAAAATGGGAACACTTTTTTTTTTGAAAAGGTTTTCTTCTCAACAAATGTACAGTAGAATATTTGTTGCAGGTGTAAAAACTGTAGTTATTGGTGAGGAATAGGCTGGCACACCACATCTCCAAATTAGGACTTTGCCTGCGGGTAGTACTGCCAACATAGGTCAGACATTGGGTATTGGTCCTGGGTTTGGTAATACCCCATCGACCGACAGTATGAGTGTGAGTATACATTTTGTATTATTCTGCTTTTTCTCATTGAATCTAAAAAAATAATGCAAATTTACTTCTGTTCTATTGAACCTTGTATTTATTACATTTTGTGTCAAGAAAAATTGTTAAATGTATCTTGCAGAATAGTAACTTGCATTATACATTCATAGATCATTGTTTCAAATTAAACTGAAATGTCTTGAATGAAAATTTCTCAAAATATATCAATGTAATTATGGAAACATATCTAGATCATGACCACATGGGTGATATATGTTATTAACTCATGGATACTGTCATGGACGGATGATTGCATGTTCCTGATAAAACAGGAAACACAAGACAGAAATCATAATTGATATGATGTGCCTACTGTTGCTGATCAAAATATTTCATTCTTGATTTGTAATGTCATTGTGTGTCTCGTTATCTGGCACATAACATTTTGCATAATATGTATGATTGCTGGTTTTTGTTTGTTTTTTATCGTTTGTTTTTATTTTTTTTTAAGGTGAGTGTGTTTGTGTTTGTGAAATAAGTGTTGAGGAGGTATCCGAGGAAAGAGGGGCAGTCTGTCCATAGACCATCTCTAGTCTTAGGTATTTAGTGTATGTGTGTTTGAGGCGGGTGGATGGGTTACTTCTTTGTTTTAGTGCTAAAGCCATGGCTATCTGTGTGTGACACCTCAGACTGTGGCAAGGATGAATTTTGCAAAGCTAAACTTTGTAGATCTGTACACCAACATATAGAAAAGTATAAACAAAGCTGTCAGTAGATAATTCATCAGTGTTGAATGGAAAAAAAACCCCAACTGTTGTACAGGGTGATCACATTATCGTTTTAAAATCTCTCCTTTGTTCCCCCCCCCTCTGTTTCTCCACTACATTGATATAATTATGATTGATCTATGCAGTACTGTGTATAATGAATAAAGATGTTGTTTTTGTGTCTCGTTCGTCATGAATAAAGAGAAAAATTTTCTTTTGTTTGGGGGGGGGGGGGGGGGTGGGGGGGGGGGGGTGACGTGACGCTTGACAACACCATCCGATCGGCCCCACTAAAACACACCAAAGCAGCAAAAAATAGATTTCAAATCTATGCCCACCCTCCCCTCTCGAACCCCTTCACCACCACCCCTACCCCCCTTCCCCCTCTTAGAATGGTGTGAGTCGTACGACTTGACTATGTGCGACAAGAAAACTTGCGTCACGGTAAATGCGTGCCGCCTTTCTTCTTATCAGCCTACCTCCCTTCCCCTCTCTCAACCCCTCCCTCCCCATGCGGTGCGACACTAACAGCGCGCGCAGCGTGGGGCGTGCGTTCTAACAATAGCCCATCTCAAACAAAACGAAAGGCGGCACGCATTTACCATGACGCAAGAAAACTTGCGTCACGGTAAATGCGTGCCGCCTTTCGTTCTTATCAGCCTACCTCCTTTCCCCTCTCTCAACCCTCCCTCCCCATGCGGTGCGACACTACAGCGCGCAGCGTGGGGCGTGCGTTCTAACAATAGCCCATCTCACTCCCCACCCCCCCCCCTCTCTACCCCGTGACACAAAGGCATGTGCCGCACTCTCCACCACCACCACCTCCACCCCCCTCCCCCTTCATACCTACCGTCCCCGTCCTCGCAGACACCTATGCGGACGCATAAATTAACTGGGGCTCACGGGCCAGCTATACGGATGCATAAATAAATTATCCCGTGCCGATTAGGTTCAAACAATTTCCGAGGTGATTGGTTACAAGACTAAATCCCTCCCCCTCTCACCCCTGATCGGTAAATGACAGGTTGTCAAAATCAGATTCGGCATGTGAGAGAAGTTCATATAGCATACACACACAGGCACAGCTTCACTGACCCTCAGGACTGCCTGTAGACACGAGCAGAGGAAGACAAAGGGACAGAGAAGACCTAGGAAACTCTTGGTAAACTCTTGATCTCAAGTCATTCCCTGTTCATTCCCAGGAAAAAACTGGATCCTGGTCAAGCTACACATTGCGACTGAAACCAGAAGCTGGGACTTCGCCGGAAACCGGGGCGACACCAGACAACAAATCTACACCAGTGGGCAGTCACCAGCCACAGGAGAGAACAACTGTCTTCTCTCCGAAGCAAAGCTAAGTTTGCTTACCACCTGGACTCAAACCCATCAGACCCTACCCTCACTTTATGATGAAACAGTGAGAACCTGTCTATGTGTACCCCTCTGCTACAATACTGGGTATTAGTGAGCAGGGTGGATGTATAATAATCATATACATTCAGTGTAACTTGGACAGAACCCCTGTATGCCAACTTAAGCTTGCTGCACAGAGTGCTAGCGAGTAAAGTAGGAGTGAGGAAGGACCCCTCATTGTGTGGTAGTCCAATGAGAACTGAAACACAGCCTATGGAAGTGTCACGCCATTTCTTTATCTATGTATAAGTAATAAAAGTTGATGTGTGAAAGTGCACTTAACTGTGTCAGTTCCCTGTTGTTCAATCGAATGTTGAACGTTGAACTTCTCTCTTCAGTTCTGTATCTCGGAGCTATAAGTACTTTTAAGTAAGAGTACAAGCCTAGGGAAAATTATCTCAAAGCCATTCCTCTGTATTTATCAATACCCGGAACAAATAAAAATTTCTTTGATGACTAGTACCGGAAAGTTGCTCCTTTCACCACTAGTAAGAGAGGGGTGTAGGTGAAATGTAAGATAATTCTCATAGAGAAATTATTCCAAGTCCTTCCCCTAGAGGACCCACCTACCACTCGTATACCACTTTGATCACATCGAAGTGGGGGCTCGTCCGGGATTGTAAAATACACTTTGGATTGTAAAATACAATTCACTCAAAATTTTATTTCCTTTGCTAGTCCAAAAAAAAATTGGACACAGAGCAGAATTCAGAGCAAATAGGCTGATTGAGTTGAGTCCAGGAGGGAAATCTTTTATGTTTGTTGTGTGAATGGTTATCTTACACAGCAAACAATAAGAATGTGTGTGGTTGATGTTATAATCAATTCATCTTGATATTTACGTTGTGTGATTCTTTTTTTTTTGTTGTACTTTGTGGATATTTGATTGCTAAGAATTGTATAAACAGTTCATTATCATGGCTGAAGCAGTGAAACTTATACGGGAGATCAAGGAGTGGGGAGAATCCCTAGGCCTCTCTGGTCAAGATTTAGTCTCATTTATGATTACACAATTTGAAAAGGAATCTGAGAACGCCAGGAAATTAAAACAGCTGGAATTAGATGCTGAAGAGCGGAAAGAAGCCTGTGAAGCCGAAGAGCGAAACAAAAATAAGGGAGTTTGAACAGGCCGAGCGCGATAAGGCCAGAGAACACGAACTTGCACTCAGAAAGATTGAGAAAGCCGCCAAGAATGATAGTTCTTCAGACACGGCCAGTCAAAATTCACAGCCTCCCATCCAAATTCCGGCCATGTCATTTTCTTTGGACCCTTTTAATGAGACACACAAAAAGTATTGACACAAACTTAGACCGGTTTGAAAGATTGGCCAATGAATTCGGCCTAGCCCCAGAAAAGTGTAACATCAAATTAGCACAAGGTCTTAGAGATGTTGCTTATGATGTGTATACACAGTTTACCTCCAAACAAAGTAACTGATTATGATGCTCTCAAACAAGCCCTACTCACCCATTATGAACTGACAGCTGAAGCCTACTGAAAGAAATTTCAAAACTCGCGGCATAGTAGGGGAGAAACCTATATGCCAGTTAGCAGATAGGTTAACAACTTATCTCCAAAAATGGTTGACACTGTCAAACCAAGCACAGACTTTTGATGGTCTGACTGAGCTCATCCTCTGTGAACAGCTGCATGACACAATGTCCACTGACCTGCAAACTTTCATGGCAGAACAAGGTGCTGCTTCACTAGCTGACCTGATCAAGCTAGCTGACAGATACACCGCCGCCCATGATGAAGCAAACGCACACAAAAAAAGATGCGTGACAGACCAAACCGGGATTCGAACCCCCCACAGTCACAGCAATCTCAAAACCAAAACCCACCCCCAAGTGGGAAACCACCACAAAGTGAGAAACAAACTGGTAAACCACACAGTGGTAACTCAGTCCCTGTGAGTCAAAACAGTGCACAGAAGCGTTACTGCGTGCACTGTAAAATGACATCTCACAACACTGCAGAGTGCAGAAAATTCTTTGGACCAAGACTCCAAACACAATTGCTGCGTACCAGGTAGTGTCTACACCCAAAAGCGGTGACACACACATCTATGGTACCTAACATCACTGCACCGCCCATCAGTGAGCAGGTGTTAGTAAATAACAAACCTGCCTCCTGTTTGTATGACACACAGGATTGTCATACGAGGCAGTAGTAAGTAGAGAGCTTCCCTGTGGAGCCAGCTGCAATCACCGAGGAGACACAGTGCCTTTACAAGGGGCTGACCTAACTTTGCCACCTGTTACCTTACCTGTCACCACAATTATGGTTGACAGTAGGTATGTCAAAGGACAGATCAAGGCAGCCGTCATGGACAACCGATCCATGATCTCCTACTTGGAGGCCATTATGTCATACTCGGGAACCCATCTGAACCTGTCATTGTATCCACACTGCAGGTGAAGACCCCAAAGCAATTCAAACCTCCTAAAAAGGAGATGAAAGCAGCTCAGCGAGCTGACCCAACATTAGCTGCATGCTTCCAGAGGCAGCGCCACACCCGTCACACCCCACTCGCAAGGGTGAATTCTTTAGGCGGAACGGTCTTTTGTATCGCAGGCTTAATAAAGATCATTCACAACTGTGGTCCCGGCGCCACACCGGACCCAAGTGATGGAAGTGGGACATACACTCTGTTCGCCAGGACATATCAATGTAGGGCAGACAGTGCAATGGGTGATGAAGCAGTACTATTGGCCAGGGATGGCAGAGGACATAAAGAAATATGTCGATTCCTGCCCCATGTGCCAACACTGGTCATCAAGCCAAGGGGGTGATTCAACCCCAGGCCAGCCTGACAATCCAGACACAAGCCAACCGGAACCCAGTAATGTATTCCAAAGCTCCATCGGTGTCTTGGTGACTCCAGAGCTAGTGCCAAAAGTATAACGGACCACGATCGGAATACATTGTCAAGCAGGAGCCTCTCTCTCGAGAGAATCTTTTTTTTTGGGGGGCCTATGTGACGTGACGCTTGACAACACCATCCGATTGGCCCCACTAAAAAACACCAAAGCAAAAAAATAGATTTCAAATCTATGCCCACCCTCCCCTCTCGAACCCCACCCCCCCCCCCCCCCCTTCCCCCTCTTAGAATGGTGTGTGTCGCACGACTTGACTATGTGCGACAAGAAAACTTGCGTCACGGTAAATGCGTGCCGCCTTTCCTTCTTATCAGCCTACCTCCCCCCCCCTCTCTCAACCCTCCCTCCCCATGCGGTGCGACACTAACAGCGCGCAGCGTGGGGGTGCGTTCCAACAATAGCCCATCTCACCCCCCACCCCCCCCCTCTCTACCCCGCAACACAAAGGCATGTGCCGCGCTCTCCACCACCACCACCCCCACCCCCCTCCCCTTTCATACCTACCGTCCCATCTCGCAGACACCTATGCGGACGCATAAATTAACTGGGGCTCAACGGCCAGCTATACGGATGCATAAATTATCCCGTGCCGATTAGGTTCAAACAATTTCCGAGGTGATTGGTTACAAGACTAAATCCCTCCCCCTCTCACCCCCTGATCGGTAAATGACAGGTTGTCAAAATCTGATTCGGCATGTGAGAAGTTCATATAGCATACACACACACAGGCACAGCTTCACTGACCCCTCAGGACTGCCTGTAGACACGAGCAGAGGAAGACAAAGGGGACAGAGAAGACCTAGGAAACTCTTGGTAATTCCTTGATCTCAAGTCATTCCCTGTTCATTCCCAGGAAAAAAACTGGATCCTGGTCACGCTACACATTGCGACTGAACCAGAAGCTGGGACTTCGCCGGAAACCGGGGCAACACCAGACAACAAATCTACACCAGTGGGGCAGTCACCAGCCACAGGAGAGAACAACTGTCTTCTCCGAAGCAAAGCTAAGTTTGCTTACCACCTGGACTCAAACCCATCAGACCCTTACCCTCACTTTATGATGAAACAGTGAGAACCTGTCTATGAGTACCCCTCTGGCTACAATACTGGGTAGTGAGCAGCAGGGTGGATGTATAATAATCATATACATTCAGTGTAACTTAGACAGAACCCCTGTATGCCAACTTAAGCTTGCTGCACAGAGTGCTAGCGAGTAAAGTAGGAGTGAGGAAGGACCCCTCATTGTGGTAGTCCAATGAGAACTGAAACACAGCCTATGGAAGTGTCACGCCATTTTTTATCTATGTATAAGTAATAAAAGTTGATGTGTGAAAAAGTGCACTTAACTTGTGTCAGTTCCCTGTTGTTCAATCGAATGTTGAATGTTTGAACTTCTCTCTTCAATTCTGTATCTCGGAGCTATAAGTACTTTTAAGTAAGAGTACAAGCCTAAGGAAAATTATCTCAGAGCCATTCCTCTGTATTTTTACAAATACCCGGAACAAATAAAAATTTCTTTGATGACTAGTACCGGAAAGTTGCTCCTTCCACCACTAGTAAGAGAGGGGGTGTAGGTGAAATGTAAGATAATTCTCATAGAGAAATTATTCCAAGTCCTTCCGGGAATTAAGAATTGTAAAAAAAATTAAAAAATGATCTAAATGATCATTGTTACATTGTAATGTAATACGATATGTCTTCACCTTGAAATAAAAAAAAATGGTAACATTCAGCAGTTCTTTTCATCTGAATCAAAAGTATTAAGTAATGAAAAGCTCTCAGTGTATGCCCGTGCAAATGAGATATAAGAAAAAAAAAAAACTTCTAGTCATAAACCATTTATGGTTAGGAAAAAAATCTTTAGGATAGATTTGTGCTTTGAGAAATTTGATGCTCGTCAAAATATGAAACATAGTTTTTGTCTGTGCTACTACTTTTGGAAAAAGGGACATAGTAATTCATTCACTCCAGTATATTGATCTGCAAAAGAGTAGTTTGTATTCTGAACACAGATGCGATCGAGATCTCGTAATCACCCATATCAGCGGTCCCAGCGTTCTGTCAGACGGAGTGGACGTCAGCGCCAGCGTCAGGCATCAAATATGGCATCTGGTGGTGATCAGGGTATGCATATATGCACACACACACACACACACACACACACACACACACACCATTAGCATACACTTATATTTATCTTTATTTGTTTAAATGCAAAACCTTTTTTATTTTGGCTAAGCATTGTGCAAGTGAATAAATAAATATAATATATATATCATTGGTTTATTTTAGTTTGTACATGTACATTTATGCTATATACTTGTAAGATCATTTCTTATATGAAGCCCTCAGATCTCATAGCAAGTTTCAGGGCTTAACGGATTTCTAGATATTACTAGTTTCAAGTGTTTGTCAAGTCTATCCACAAGCTTAAAACTGGCAATCGTGTTGCAGATTAGAATCATGTTCTGTCAGGGTTATCTTTCCCTGTCAATGTTGCTTGCCCCATCAATCAGGATCACATTATGAGATCAGGATAACCCTTATAAGGCTCCTATACTGAACTGGCAACTGTTTTCATCTACGCCAGTTCAGTTATAAATTTGATCATACAGGGTAGTTATTCAAAAAAACGCAGAGGTTTCATGATAAAGAATTACACATGCAACTCAGAAGCATATAAGCTATAAGAAATCAGTGGAGCATGGAAAATATATTGGAAAACAGTTTTTTTGTAATGTGTGTGTGTGAGTGTGTATGACTGAGACAACCCATAGTCACCCTGCCTTACAGCTACGGTTAGTAATGGTTCATGTGTGTTAGCTGAGTTGGGTACCAAAGTTTATACCGCAGGTTTATGTATTAGTGATGAAGCATTATTGACTTAATTACGTGAGACCTCTGCCAAACTTTTATTCTGTAATGATATTACAATGACTTCAGCTTTTGTTCAAAATGGCATGCATTTGTGCCTTCATGGCACCGTGCATGTGCAGAAGGCGAGGTGAAAAGCCGGGCATGCAAGTGACTTCTTAGTTTGTCTTGCATGTGGCTGGCTACGTCTGCAGAGTAACACTGTGGTAAACATTGGCTCAACACTGTAGATATCCCCAATGTCTCTGGACAGCCATAGTTGGTGTATGATATTATGTGGTACTGGTACACATTATGCCAACCTTTGTTTTTCTTTTTTTTTTTTTTGCTGTCCCAACCTCTGCGCCACCTCAGAGGCAGTGCACCCACGCTGCTCATTCTGACACCCCGTCCACAGCCACAGCCCAGTCGGTCCCGCTGCAGCGCCAGACCGACAATCCACAGGGAGCAGTCAATGTCAAGTCGTCAAGAGGAAACCCACCGGAGGAGACACTGCACTGCTACCGAGTCAACTTCGGTGGTGTTCAGTGGCGCCTGTTTCTGATCTAACATATGCAGGACACCACCTACTAAGCCCTCTACTGATGACAATAATTGCTTAGTCGCGGAGCCGGCGTGAGTGAGCTCTCCCTCCGGAGGGCGCCACCACGTCCGTCCAACAACAGCCCCCACGGGCTCGCCGATACCGGTGACCCCGACGGACCCAAACCAAGACCACAGATGTGGAGGGGACATCGAAATTGAGGTCACCATGAGAGCAGGGCATGAAGGGCCATAGAACTTGAGACTTTTTTTTTTTATGCTGATCGATGAGAATGAGGATGATTAAGATGATGGTACGGATTTCATTTCGGTCTGAGACTACATGACAGGGCTGTACTCTACGCTTCCTTTCATAATATATCCTGGCATCAACCTGGCCCGAGAGATACAGGCAACTGCAGCGTTGGTCAGGAAATTTGAGCAACACTCTCAAAAATGCATCCATTAAATGGATGAAACTCGACTGTGTGCTCCTAGTCTTCTCAACTGAGTCCGTAGCAAACTCAACTCTGGGTAGGAGCCGGTCAGGGCAGAAAAACCCACATGACTCGGATGGGATTCGAACCCACGACCTCCCAGCCGGGAGTCCGTGATGCTAACCACCTCGTCACGGCGGTTGGTACATTATGCCAACCTTAATCATTTGATCATTTTGAATCCACATGTACTTTAATATTGATATGAAAAAAGTATGTGATACACTTTGATATTGAATAATAATGCAGTATTATCACAATCTTTAGGAACATAGATTTTTAATCATGGACTATTTAGAGTTTCAGTGTCTGTATTGTGCTTGTTATTTTGTTCTTTGATCAAGTCACTGTGAAAAGCCCTCCATGTAAGCTTTTCTCGAAAGGTTAGTATATTGTCATTTGATCTTTTTAAGTCTACATTTGCCTTAATTTTGGCATAAAAAAATGTGTGATATACTTTTATATTACTGTACAAAATAGTAATTATATTTTAATTTTTTTAAACATCATTGATATTTACAAGCTCAGGGCGTCGGTGTCTTTACCAATTTTATGGGCAAATTCTTAGAGCCGTGTACTCGATTATGTCACTATTAAGGACAAACTTTGCTAGAATGTTGCATATTCGCGCTCTAAGGCCTGTTACAGTCACTCGTACTAACAAGTGAATGACCCTTAGTTTTACGTTTCAGGGAAGGAAATTTCACAGTGTTTCTGCTCTTTCAGTCTTGTCTTCATGAAGCATTTGCTGCTTTGATATTTGTCTGCTGCTAAAAACTTCTTTTGAAGATAAAAGCCAGCCACCCTGTCCTCCTCTTCCTCCCCCTTTTTCTTTTTTTTTTAGACAGAAGTTTTTGAAGATGAAATTGAAAGACAAATTTACAGGGGTCACAAAAACATTTAGGTGGTCACACTTTATAATTGCTAGAAAATGTACTGAAAACAACACACACGCACATGCTCACATGCAGAAAAGAGGTGCATATAATGAAGTTGATAAAACAGTCCAGATTATGTTAAACATTATCTATTCAGATTCATGTTCCAGTGTAAGTAAACTAAAGTGTTATCAACTGAAATGCATACATTTGAATACCTACTTTGGTAGGATTTTAACAATGATCCTTAATGTGCGGGATATCCTCTTTGATTATCATCACAGAATTTCCAGTATGCAAGCCATTACTTTTAGTGTTGAAATTTTTTTGTTGCTTGACAATGTTCCAGTCACCATGCAATGACCATAGAAGCCCAGTGACAAACAAGAGGCAAGTGATGAATATTCATGGAACATTTGACGAAACTGTGTAGGCTGGCGACTCTTGCACTGTGTACAACACATTTGTACGTTCGTAACAGAGCCATTTTAATTATCCAAACCAGTCATGTTGCATAGATCACTCGACTTTTGTTCCATTTGCAGGAATATCACACACAAGCCATAGCTGATCTGTTGATTTGATTCTGTAAAGCAGAGTTTTATGCGATTTTCCATGCAATTTGTGCTTGCCCAAATCATGTGATTGTGTGTCCAATCATAGACTGTGTTGTCTGTTTTGACAACCGTTGGACACTGGGTTGTCTGTTTTGACAACTGTTGTTGGTTTTTTTTTTAGTAGAGAGGAGTTCTCAAGCAGAAGTTCATTGATTCAGATTGTTCTAAACCATTGAGGAAAGTTACTTTTTAATGACTGACTATGACGGATCGGATGAAAGCGCTTTTGCATGATGTGCTGCTCAGAGTTGTAATACATATAGGAGAAAATCATTGCATCACAGTAAATTTTGGTGCATTTTAGTGATGCAGGATTTAATTCCAATGCAGCAGATGAGAATTTTATGCATCTGAGATGCACATTTGTGAATAATTATCACTATTTGATGAGATTCTCTGCAATAGTTTGCATTTTGTTCCACTCTTTTCTTAGCATAGTTTATCAGGATCAAAATCAAAGTCAATAATGACTTGTTCTCTTTTTTTGACAGATGTCTCTAAAGGGGGGTGGGGGGGGGGGGGGGGGGGGGATTTTTAAAAAAATACAGTGCTATTACTCTTGTGTGTTTATGTTCACAGGTGGCTGTATTGACCTAACGGGCAATGATTCATTGGATTCAATGGGGGAAGTCATTGACTTGACCAATCAGAGTATCATTGATTCTGATCCAGTGGTGGTGAGTTTGGTACTGCACAATCAGCGAGTTGTAACAACACAAGAATGTTCACACATATATATGTACAAATCACTGTTCAGTTTCACATTTATAGATCACACTCACATTGGCACACACACATGCGACAACTCAGCAAGACAAAGCATGATGAAAGGGGACTTATGTGATGCTGCATGTGTTTGGACACATGAAAGTCCATTTGTTTTCACTTTGTAGCTATGCTTTTATTGTTGTCCATTTGAATCGGCATTACTGTCATGCCATTCATTCCAGACACCACATACACAGCCACACCCTGGTTATCTTGTCACAGCCCCAGCACTGTAGTCCATTGGGAGCAACAAATATATGCTTCACATCACAACATTCACTGCACAGCTGACAGGTCATTTAGGTGGTGCCTGTTTTGAACATATGCAAGACGCCACTTTTAGGCCCCTGTTGACGATGGTACTTGCTTGGTTGCTGAGCTAACATGAGGGAGCGTTTGCTTTCAGAGGGCAGAGTCAAATTCATCCATTGACGGCTCCAATTCATTCGCTAGAACCAAACACTTTGACACAAATTCGCCATAAGCACAGGATGTGGAGAGATCAAAACTTAGGTCACCAAGAGTGTAGCAGGCATGAAAGGCCACGGAACTTTAAACTTTTTTGTTGTTGTTGAATGATGTTGATGAAGATGATGATATTCAGGTGTTTGAATCGAGTCCATCATGTCAGGGCTTTAAGAAACGATAACAGCTTTGTTGTGGGCTGAATCTCTGTTCTTCTGGCAGTGGTTTGTAGTGCCTTTTCTGTAGCCTGAATTGGAAGAATACTCTCAAATCAGTATGGACTGGTGTATGTTCTTCATATTTGTCTGTTTTGAAAAAAAAAAAAAAAAAAACCCACCTCCTTTTCTGACGTTGACCCAACAGTGAATCCATGGGTCCTTTGCTCTTCAGAGTAGGTGTTTGGTGATATTGTCTAAGATAGTAGCATTCCTTTCTGCTTCAGACTGAGCTCTTTCGGGCAGAATGCCAGGGATGCTGATTCATGTTACTTGCTTTTCAAACTGATGCTAGTAATACGTATGATGTCATGATCCTGTTACAGAGCTTGGTCTGATTGGGTCTTGTCTCTCAAGCCTGCATACTGTATAGCTGCTTTGTTTCAGTCTGTGCATTGTGGGCTTGGACATTCACTTCCACACTGGGTGGATCTTTGGGCTCTTAGATGTGGAAGCCTGTGTTAAGACTTTTATGTCTTGTCTGCTTTCAAGGCTGTAAAGCCTGGTCTTCAAGCCAAGTCATACTAATAATAGAAATTATTTTTGACTGCCTATCTTCTGTCAGCAATACAAATTATCTTTGAGGATGCTCAGAAGATTTGAAAATAGAAAAAAGGAAAAAAAAAAAAAAAAAAAAAAAAAAAAAAAAATCTTCAATGTTTCGGTCATAGAGCATCATACTAATACTGTTCCAGTCACAGAGAATACATCAGCGCTGAAGTCAGTCAGTGTTTTCCATGGCTTGGATATTTACGGGCCCAGTGCTTAACTTGGAGGCTGGTCATGAATTGCGGCTGGTTTCTTTAAAGTTGCTCGTCGACACCAGTCCCCACGTAGACATAGCATACTCAAGGACTGGTTTTACTTGTCACAGACAAATCCTCTGCATATTGTGATCTGTTCCCAAGATCTCCATAGAACCTCTCCATTAGAACTGATTACAACTTTGCTTTTATCAGACACTTTTCTGTCTTTATTTTTTTTTTTCATATTAGCTTAGGAATCGAAAGTCTCTCCTAGATGGGTTGGTGTCTAGTTGTTGAAGGATATAACCTCTAATCTGCAGGCATGGTTTCAGCCATTTCCTTGCCCATTTTTATTTTTCATTTCTTTGATGCACCTTGCATGGCATTGTTTGTCTACTTCTGTCACTCACTCTTTGTTTTTATTTCTTATCCTTGGCAAAGCACAAAGTTTGCCGTCAAGATATTTGCTGGTTGATAAAAACAGTTCTGTGTAGAGTGAGGCTTTGTATTGACAAAATGGGTGCCGAAACAGATGGAGAACAACCGTGATGTGGCTGTCTTTGTATGTATCACAGCATTTGAGTTGTCAATGGGAAATTCATGATGTTGCCTGTCTATCCTTTAAGTTTTTCAGTCCTAGAGCATGTTTTTTTTTTGTTTGCGTGAATCTTATCCTTCATTCCTGTGGCTGGGAAAACCGGGCGGTATAAAATCCCTCCTTTCCTAACTACAGCCTGGAAGATAGGTTCTCACGGTAAGCACTTTGAACTTCCCACAAGTTTTGATCAGTGCACGTCATTTTCCCCAGACCAGATTGCTTGCAGGGCAGCATTTATGAATGGAATAGATGCTAGACATCCCCCATAGTGTGGGAAAGTGGTCGCTGTACTGTCCTTTCCGTTTTGCTATGCATATGTAGCAGTTCTCATTGAACACTCTCGTGCAGGAAATGGAAGGTGGAGAAAATCAGATTCCAACCAGTTGTTAGATGATGGTTTGTACAGCACTACCAGCTTATGATTTTGATTCACTACAATTGAATGAAAAGGAGAGAGCACAGTTACAGGTGCTCAGGCAGAGGGTGATGATAGTGAAGAGGAGCTGGATGATGAAAACTTGCCAGTGTTTGTACTCAGCCAAGGTTTGAGTGGGCTAGTGGAAACTATGTCCACCTGACCTGACCACCAGGACAACATTCATTTGATGATTCGGACCTGTCCTCGTGCTGGACACATCAGTGACAGCTGTGGATTACTTTCAGCTTTTCTGTTTGGATCAATTGTTCAGCTCTGCAGTTAACTTTACTAACAGCAATGCCAACAAGAAAGGCACTGAAGAGCAGAAGAAAACCAAAGATGAATGGAAACCTGTCTCCCTGGAGGAAATTAGAGCCTACTATGGATTTTGGTGTTGAAAGGATGTTAAGCGATTTGGCAGAGACACATACTACTGGAGATGATGAAGGATGTTAAGCGATTTGGCAGAGACACATACTACTGGAGATGATGAAGGATGTTAAGCGATTTGGCAGAGACACATGCTACTGGAGATGATGAAGGATGCTAAGCGACTTGGCAGAGACACATTTCTACTGGAGCGCAAGCGCAAAACTCTTTCCTCTTCAAACTCAGTTTGGCAGTGTGATGAGCCATGACAGGTTTTTCCAGATTTGGAAATACCTGTATTTCAAGGATCCAAACACATCTGTTGATCGAAGTGATAAACTCCACAAACTCCAATACATTCTGGACAAAGTCGAGGACAGTTTAAGGGATGATTTTATTCTATATGGAAGCGTGACTTGAGGAAGCAATGGTGGTGTTCAAGGACTGCCTGGGTTTCAAACAGTTCGTGAAGGACAAACCTGTGAAGTTTTGCATCAAGTTATGGGTAGTAACTAACGCCAACTCAACAAACTGCTACAATATGGAGATGTGTACAGGACAACACTGACAACTTTTGCGCCTCACCTGTACTGGCAAGGTACCTATTGAGCAAGGAGACTTACCTTTGTGGCGCAATGTGACCCAGCTGTACTGTTTACCCAGCAGATCTGATCAAAACGGGCTGGAGAACTCTCCTTGAATCTCAGGATTTCTGAGAAAAATGCCTGATTTTTAGAAGCTGGAAAAGTGAATATCCGAGGTGAAAAAAAAGTCCATTGACCCCCCCCCCCCCCCCCCCCTCCCCCCCCCAAGAAAAAAAAAAAAAAAAGCAAAATGCTATAGTACCCTGTCATACCATATCCCGTTTTTCCAGTCTAAATTTCCATGATTCTGTGTTTAGCGCACTGCTGCCCATGGTCGTTATGATATTACAGTATTCTGCTTGCTTTGATCAGAGCATTTCAGAGGTGGGCAGATGCATAGGTAAATGAAATTTGTGCAGCCTTTTTTCTGTTTGTGGGTTATGCAGAGACTTCTTCTTTTGAAGGGAAAATATGAGGTCTTGAGTGTCATGAGTAATAAACCAAGGCGAGAATGGCACAGTTGTCAACTGTTGGAGATTTGATTGCACTGAAAAGACTGCTAAAATGAGCAATTTTGACCAGCAGTTTTCAACTTGTCATCAGAAAGTGAACTCGTTAATATTTTTTTGCTTTATTAAACAGAACTGAACTGCACCAATCATTGTTTTAACAGAGCTTTTTGAACATGTGTACAGCAAGATGTATGTTGATGCTTCAAGAGCACTGGACTGCAATCTGAGCAGGGCTGGATGTCTTGATCAGATTAACGTGTTCACACACACACACACACACACACACACACACACACACACACACACACGCACACACTATTTTTTATTCCCCAATAATGAATGGACATGAATGGATTTAAGATTTTGACAGTGAGACAAACCAGATAAGTAAAATGTCATGTGCCTCAAAGGTGGGCTTGTTACGAACAGCCAGAAGTGAGATGCACAAAGTGACAGATTGTGTCCACAGTAACAAACACCAATTTTTTCTTTTTTTTTTTTTTTTGCTTTTGTTTTCCAGAAATTTATTAAATTTAAGTGTGCACGCCTCTCTGTGTGTGTTTATGTGTGTGTGTGTGTGTGTGTGTGTGTGTGTGTGTGTGTGTGTGTGTGTGTGTGTGTACTATTTGTGTGTGTGTATTTGCAGACCTATCTACCCTATGATTTTTTAGCATATTTTACAGAATTTGACTGGAAAATACGATAATTTGCCAAATACGACAAAAAAAAAAAAAAAGGAAAATCAGCAATATTGGCTACAAAAACAAAGTACTATTTTCCTGTTTGAAGACTCAAGTTATTGTCCCTAGTTCCAGTTGGCGTGTACTGGCTTACACCAAGGTAGGCCATCTGTCATAGTGAGCGACTGACACAGATATTCACTAGGAGAATGCTGCCACCAGCGAAATTACGCATTCATGAGAGTGGTGAAGAGCTAGATGTTGAAAAAAGGTTGCCAAAATGAGGGAGCGAACTTTCCTGAGTGCATACCACGTAAACGTGGAAGTACTTTGTCCCAAGATCAAAAAAAGGTCCAACTTTCGTATTGTGCTCTTTTGTGCGAAATGGGTTAGTTGTGCTAGTGGAGGGTGCAATGACTGCATAAAGCATGTTTCTTCAAAATCACATGAAAAAACTATCCAAAATGGTGAAAGGAACACCTTCTATTGTACAAGCATTGAAAAAGGCCAAGGCGAAGTCTAGTGGGGGACCTGGAGCACCAGGTGACAAACGCTGAGATGATCATCATGATGTGTAGGCTGGTGGCTGACATGAATCTGTTCCTGTCAACGACTGATCATCTTGTTCCCTGTTCAGGAACATGTTTCCTGACACTATTGACAGCAAAAGTGCTCAAGGTGTGTCTGTCACTTTCACTTCTACTGTTAATTAGCTCCACTCTCCCCGCTTACACCCCCCCACCCCCCAAAAACGAGGGTAGGGGGATGGGGGTGGAGTGGCAGTACAAAGAGAAGAAGAAAAAGATGGAAAATGAAAACTGTATGAAGGATGTACATGTATGTGACTGTCTATCACTCTGTGTGTGTGTGTGCGGGGGGGGGGGGGGGGGGGGGGGCGGTGAAAGGGATGAGAGCATTATATTAGGGTTTTATTTTAATGAGATGGTCAACAAGATGTGTGCAGTGTGTGTGTAGTGCACTTGTGCTAGCTGGTGTGAGTGTTTGAGTGTGAGTACAGCACAGTCAGTTGGCTGCAAGAATTGCACGATATAAGATCCATATTAAAGTTCAAGGTAAGAAAAATGCTCTTTTTTGTCATGAATACTAAAATTTCCTCCATGGAATACTAATGGTTCGATTTTGAGGTAGACAGGTCGGGTATTTGTGTATGTGTGTGTGTGTTTGAGTGCAGTTACTTTATTTGGGTATTTGTGTATGTGTGTATGTGTTTGAATGCAGTTATTTTATTTTGATTTCTTTGCTTCTTGCATTACAGCATAGTAATTTGCCTATCATGAGAGACCACAAAACAGTCTACAAAACTGCTTAAATTCCTTTTCGACCGAGGGGCTTTGCCCCCTCTCCCTCCCTAGACCCTCCACCAGGGCATTACCCCTGGACTCGCCGAGGTCTAGGCAGCCCCTAGACCCTGACCTTTTTTCAGAGATTTTTTTTAATGGTGGCTGTTCTCCAGCCTGTCAAAATCAAGGCAGAAGAATGCCATCTTCCAGTGGTGCCATGGAGTGGTGACAGTGTGACGGCATGATGGCAGTGTCATGAAAGTCAACAGAATGGTGTACTTCCTGTCCATTGCATATCCACCTCATGGCAATGCAGAAGAAGCTGTTGCCAGATGATGCCAGAAAGGGGGGATTGTCTCCAAGTTTTCCTGCCTGCCAGCAGTAGCTGCCTACATTGTCAGCAGGAATGGTGTGGACAGAGTGGACCAGAGCACTTGTCAGAATCAATCCAAAAAAAACCCATGAACTGGTATCGACCAGTGAGAACAGACTGATACAGGCAGCTATATACAACGCTTATGTCCTTGAGGAGGAGGCTGCAGATCACAAACCAGAATAAGTGAGGCCTACTCTCCTTTAAGCTTGATTTGCCAGTCAACCGGTTGGAAATCATTTTGTCAGAAGAAAAACATTCAGGCTCACCCTGTTTGGAAGCCAATGCAGCAGACCCACGTCATGACTGCACCACAGCTCACTGGCCGATTTGGGGAGGTGACATCCACACCTGTGTGGTATGCACTG
>JADBJO010000108.1:310000-357500 GCA_016801955.1 Conus betulinus | reverse complement strand
GGAAAAATGTTTAAACAAAGAAATCTTTTGTATTTGAGAATTGTTTAATTACAATAAAGTCTTTGGTTAAAATATCAAGTTCATGTCAGTCTATAGAATTATGTATTCTACAAGTGATGTGCTTTTTATCCCTTGCGCTGGATGAGTAAGGAAGTGAACACTAGCATTATGTATGCTATAAGCGAGATTGAATGGCTGTCAGAAAACTGACACATCACATTCAGAAACTTTGGGAAAAGTTTCCAGTCAGAAACCTGTATGAACCTATGTAGCACAAAATACAAAAATAGGATCAGTTACTTCTTATTCTGACTGCACTATCAAAGATATTGCCCCGCTGGTTTGGGAACATTGTGATGTGGTGGATTCGTCTGCCTGGAAGACACTTTATTGTTTCAGCTTCTTGAGCCATTTTAAGTTTCAGTAAGATTTCTCAGGGAATTTTTCTTTTTGTAACAGAAGACGAGTGATGGAAGAATGGCAGTGACTGAGTGAGTCTTTGAATGAACCGTGTCAGAATTCTGTATGTAGGCTGTGAAGGTGTTGATATTGTGCAGTTTTTGTTGTGTCTGCAGTGCTGCCAGTAGTGTTTCTTCTCCTGTGAAGGCCACATGCCCTGTTTGCTTGGAGACTGATTCTCAGGTGAGTCATTGTGTTTTCCCCAGCTATCATGCATTATATTTTTTTCTACCAGCATCACACAAGTTTTTGTACTAGAGAAGGTTGACTTGTGTGGAGAGGGAGGGGGGGAGGCATCCGGTGTATTTATCCATCTCAAAGAGTGATAATATTTCAGGTTGACATGAACATGTAAAGGCAAGGTATTTTGTCCAAATCTAGTTTCAAGTCCTGATTTCAGCTTATACTACTTAACATGATGTTTAGATTGAAGCATATTTTAACTCGCTAAAACTTTCAGCAGCTGAACCTCAGTGATTTTGTCGAATTAGGGAGAATAGTTCAAGTTTGTAGCAATTGATGATTCTGTACATTAAATATCAACAACAAGTTGAAACAATGTTGAATCAGATGTTGAATATTTTGAGCTTACCCCTTCTCCTTCTTCAGAGTTTTCCTCTATAAAGTTAAGAATTCAGGATTGAGGAGTGATATTTAGTAGTTGCGTGTGAGAACTAATCTACAGGTTGTGTGCTTCAAAGATTTTTGATGTGAATGAATTTTCATTTATGCCCTGCATGACCACACAATTTTTTGTAAAATGAATACATACAACCAACAGGCAAAAATAATAAAGCAACGGTGTACTTGGACTTGCTTTTTGCTACATTTATTTGTACTGGCAGTAAGGAATTCACAGTTGCTTCAGAACTATGTTGCACTTATGGATTTGTGAGGATTTAATTAGTTTCCGCCATACTGTTTTTAAAAAAAAAAAAACTTTTCTGTATAAACAAATGCTACATGCCTACATGCCTACTTTGCATGAGGCATTGCCTTAATATTAGGAACCCCAGAACTAAGAAAAAAAAATTGGGAAAGCAAGGGAGCAATCCATTCCTCGTCACTAAGACTGCAGTAATAGTTGACCTTGGCACATAAGTCTCTTAGCTGTCTTCAGTGGGTGTTGAGCAACATACGGAGTCAGTTAACATTGTTGTCGATTGGGATGTTCTCCTTCCTACATCTCAGGAGTTTTTGGCTGCCCTTCAGCTATGGCAGGACCTGGCGTATTTGAATGAAATCTGGGTTCCATTTCACCTTCCTCAGTCATCGCACATGAGCTGAACAGACACAAGCATAATCAGTCAGGGCACTCACCTGGGTTGATCTGGATCAACCGACTTTTCAGCCTTCAGGTGAAGGTCCACTTGCCCCCCCTGCCAGCGCACACTTGCCGTCTGAGCCAAATCAAGATGGACTGCAGACCCTGTGTCTTTTTTTCTCCACGCCAAATACGCATCTGGCAATTTCTCTCCCCAAATGAGACAATTTTGTCCTTTTGCATGGAAAAGTTCATGGCTGAACAAAAAGAGTGTTTTCTAGGTGGCGGAAAGAATATGCTTGTCTCAAGTTCAGGTAGAGAAGGAAGGTATTGCCTGTTTTTTTTGAAGATCTCCAGAGTCCATGGGAAGGGGAAGGGTTTCAGATCTGTCATTGCTAAGACCTTTAGCCTGTTGGGTAGAAACATTTATGTGTAAGCCATGATCACTTCCTAGAGAAGTTAGTCTCATACTTCTTTCTATGAAAGCCTAAAATGAACAGGAACCCTCTGTCAGGTGGTCCTGTGATTCTGGAGCATCTGGCTGCAAGTGACTTTAAGCCTCTAGTCAATTGCTCGTCAAAAACCTTACCGTAGAGAAACATTTTCAACTGTCTTTTGCCTTCACCTGCAGGGATAGTAAGGTTCATGCTGTCTCCAGAGACCCACAGCATCTGAAGTGTGCCCTTTTTTACTGCCCAAACCGTATGCCGGAAGAGTGACCCTTGACAATAACCTTGCCCCTGCTGGTCCCCTGGACGTCCAGTCCAATGTCCAGACATCTGAACATGGGGCAGGTTAACTGTCTCTAATATTTATCTGCAGAGAGTTGGGCCCTAGAAACCCCATCCTACGGCGAGGCCTGAGGAACACTAATGTTAAACCCAAGACTGTGGGTTCTTGGATAAGATGTGAATTGTCAGTGCTTATGTCCAGACCAGAAACCGCTTCCCCTAATGGCTGAGAAAAGAGCATATGAGTAGTGGGCTCTCTCCTCCACTTGTGCCCTCAAGCAGAGTGTTGTGGTTGCTGACATTGTTTATGTGGCAGGCTGAAAGCCCCATACAATCTTTGGGAGAGATTATTATAGAGAGATGTCAGAAGGTCTGACAGCCCTGGGTTGTCTTTTGATGGTATTGTTGTTCTCAGACAGTAGCGCACCCTCATTGAGTAATAGCACTTGGAAGTCACCTTTCTTTCTTAATTTTGCTGGTTATACTTAAAATTTAAAAGAAAAATGACTGTTCTATCAAACGAAGGAGATGAACAAATTACAAGACAATGTATGCACATGTATATATATCTGTATTCATTAGGTTGCTTTTCTGTCTGGCAACAAAAGTTGTCTCTTGCATGTTTTGAGTAAGGGCACAAACTAATCCATTCACCTCCAGCTATGGCAAGGGAAACAGAAAGGCTGTTTTTTATAATAATAACAACAACATAGCGTTTATAAAGCACCTTGCCAAAGGTTCTAGATGCTGACAATCCACGCTCTTGCGTACACTATGGGCTACCAACCTGGGTAGTGCCGACTGAAGAGCTGCCTGCTGGCTCTTCATTCAGTCTTTCCTGTGTCATCCAGCCAATATCACTCAGTCAGTTTCCTTGTTTCCTTCATTCTTTCAATTCCTCACACAGGGTGCATGCTATGTGTTACATGTCATCCATTCCAACGGCCATATTAACAGCATTACTGGCTTCAGAGCATTGTAGAAGAGCATTGTAAACTTGTCTGTGTGGGTTCATGTCCTTCTTGTGACAGGTGAGCTTGTTCATCCCACTTTTGTATTACTGAAGCTTTTGTTTGGACATGAAAATGTGAGAAAAGGAATTTTGCTACTTACTTTCACGAAATACTCACCTGTCCAAACACTAGGAAGCCTTACTACCTGGAAAGGTGCAGAAATTTATGCAGCAACTCACAAATAAAAGCTGTGTATGTGTTAAGGGTGACCACTTATGCATTCTCAGGATTGTTGGCATGGTTAGCTCTCTTGCTGTCATTTGCGTTTAAACTGGGGTTCCTAATATTAAGGCAATTTGTTCGAATAGATCATTTTATGAAATTGCTTTTGATAGGAAAATTCCGTTTTATGGTTGGTGGTTGCTTCACGCATGAAATAAAGAGGTGTGTGTGTGTGTGTGTGCGTGTGCGTGTGCGTGTGTGTGTGTGTGTGTGTGTTTTCCCTCTAACCTCCAACAGGGTTTAACCCACTCCTAGCACATACTTCAAAGGAACACATCTTATCTGAAGATCATGCTTCAGATATGTAATGAGTTTGGATGCCATCCAAGTTCTGTGATGAAAAGAGACCATCTGACTGAGAATAGCATTAAGCTGAATGGGATTTTAAGGCATCTCATATGGCGGACAGTGGTGGAGCACACACTAATTTTGAGTGGACGGATGAGGGAGAAACATAGCACAATACATACTTACTTACTTACTGCCCATTATGCCCGGTGGCATGTAGGGCAGCAAAAAAGGTCCTCCATTCTTGTCTGTTCTGGGCCAACCTCTGGATGGTACCCCATGTGTGGTTCAGGGTCTTCAACTCTCCCTCTACAGTTCGCCGCTCGGTGTTTTTGGGTCTCCCCCTCTCTCCTCCTTCCTTCAGGCGTCCAATGGAGGCGACACGAGTGATGTTGTCTGGCTCTTTCCTAGTATGTGTGCCCTATCCACCTCCATTGCTTTTTCCTGAGAATTGTTTTCATGCTTTCTTGATGGCATTGGGAGAGTAGTTCTTCATTTGAGATGGCGTTTTTGGCCAGAAAATTCTTAATATTCTTCTAAGGTTCTTTGTGTGGAAGACTGATAGCTTATTTAGGTCACTCTCTGTCATTCTCCAGCATTCTGAGTCATACATGGGTAGAAATAATGCAGCTCTGATATAGTTTTAAGCTTGGTTTTGATGCTGTATTGTTGGGACCTCCATACATTGCTTAGCATTCTGAAAGCATTTCTGGCTTTTTTTAGACGGTTCTTGATGTCATTGCTGCTGCTCCTCCGTCGTGTCTGACAATGCTGCCCAGGTAGGTGAATTTCTCAGTTGTAGGGAGGGTTTCTCCATTCACTTGAATTGATGAGGGGTTTGGGACATTCAAGGTCATTACCTCTGTTTTCCTTTGACTGACCTTTAGTCCAATCTGTTGTGCAAAGCTGCTGAGGCGGGATGTCTTTTCCTGCATGTGTTGGTGAGTGTGGAGACCAATGCCAGATCATCAGCAAAGTCAAGGTCTTCTAAGGCTGAGAAGAGTGTCCATCGTATGCCTCTTGTCTGGTCTTCAGTTGTTCGACGCATCACCCAATCTATGGCAAGATTAAAGAGCATTGCTGACATCACACAGCCTTGTCGCACTCCTGTTTTCACTTCAAAACTGTGGTCACTGTTTCCGACTCTGCATGTGAAGTCGTCATAGAAGCTTTTGATGAGAAGGACTATCTGCTGCGGTATCCCATACATTCGTAGTATGCGCCATAAGCTGTCTCTGTGGATGCTATCAAAGGCTTTCTCAGAATCCACAAAGTTGATGTACAGTTGTCTCTGCCACACTGTGCACTGCTCAATTATGTTACGCAGTACAAATATCTGGTCAGTGCATCCTCTTCCTTTTCGAAATCCAGATTATCCTGCTTGTTCTTTTTCTCAGTTGTTTATCCACTGCATCTGATATTCGCTGAATGATGATCTTTGCAAGGATCTTGCTTGGAATTGACAGGAGGGTGATTCCACGCCAGTTGTTGCAATCTTTAAGTGTTCCTTTCTTGGGGATCTTCACAATATTCCCTCTGACCAATCATTTGGTATCTTCTTTTCTTCCCATATAGTTATAAAGAGTGGCAGAGAAGTATTTGGGCCGCAAGATCTGGATCTGCTTTGAACACTTCAGCACTGAGGTTTCTCTTGTCCAGGGGCTTTTCCGTTTTTTTTTTAGAACTTTAATGGCAGTCACGATTTCTTCTTTTGTTTTTGTTGGTGGTTCAGCATTGATGTCAAGGTCATCTTCCGCAACTGGAATGTCGGCTTCTCTAAGAGTGCTGGTCTATTCAGTGTCTCACTGAAATGTTCTGCCCATCGAGTTTCCTGCTTTGCTTCTGTTGTTAGCAGTCGCCCCTGTTTGTCCATGATCGGTGTATCTGTTGGTCCACGATATTTGCTGCAGATTATCTTGGTGATCTTATATACCTTTCCTTGTTCTCCTTTGTTGGCTGCATCTTCTGCTTCATCTGCAAGGGATTCCATGAATTCATGTTTGTCAGCCCTTGATTTCTTCTTCACAGCTTCATTTGTTTCCTGGTACAGCTGTTCATACTTTTCCTTCAATCGTTTAGATTTTGCCTCCATCTTCTGCACCTTCAAGGCTCTGCATTTTTCAATGAGCACCCATGTGTTTGCTGTTATCCATTCTTTCTTTTTTTTTGTTGTGTGTCTGAGACAGGTCTCACTGGTTTTCAGGTAAGCTGTCTTTACATGTTCCCATTTGGTGTTGACTTCATCCGAATCTGGCTGTGTGTGGTGACCTAGATCTGCCAGTGCTTGAAATCTGTTCTTCAGCTGCAGAACAAAAGTATTCTTTACTGTGGGGTCTTTCAACTTTTCTGTGTCAAACCGTTGCCTTCCCGTTTTCCCTGATTCCTGTTTTCCTGAGTTTCACTTTCAGTACTGCTACCACAAGGTGGTGATCGCTGCCAACATCTGCTCTCGGTTTCACCCTGACATCATGGAGTGAGCGTCTCCAAGTCCCGTTATCATTAGATGATGCACAAATACATATAGAAGGGGAAATGAGCTGATATTCGTTGGTGAAAGTGTGATGTTTCCTGCCAGTAGACACTGACCTTTTTTCATCTGCTTTTATTCATTTTTCCTCTGTAAACATTTTAAAATATGGTTAGAAAATGTCTTGTTTTTCTTCTTTGTGAATGTGAATTATACATGGATCTTATATCCACTGAGAAATGCCCTGTGACCATGTCATACTGAACAGGCATAAGTAAAATGACAGTATGTGTATCACCCCATGTTCATTCGTAAGGAAAATGACCATGATAGTTTATTTCCTGAAAGATGTGATTTGACAACCCCCAATGAGTCTTTCCACTGTTACAGAAAGGCTATCACACACGCGCCTCTGTTCAGGACAGAACTTCGTATTTTGAGAAATTATGAAACAGATGCTTTCTATCTCGGACATTGTGAAATGTAAGCCACACACACACATTTTGCATGCATACGCATTGTGCAAAATTCATAAATCCTTTTTTTCACCCACTTCAGTTTTTGTCGAAGCGTTTCTTTGTTTTAGTAATTTTGTTTTAAATACTTTCTTTATTATAATTATGATGATAATATGTGCTGTTGTGCAGGTATGTGCACATGTGTGTGTGAGTGTAAACAGGATGTGTGAGTGTAAACAGGATGTGTGTGTGTGTTCGTTCGTTTCTTTAATTTAACGTCTATCCCACTAACAGTGATCTTAGACAGATTGTGTGTGTGTGTGTGTGTGTGTGTGTGTGTGTGTGTGTGTGTGTGTGTGTGTGTTCTCCATATTTGGTTAAAAGAAATTGATTCAATGATGGAAAAGCCTTTTTTGTCACTCTGTCTTCTGATAAGACCTTTAGAATAGTTCTTGTGCCTTGCTAATCCCAGATTAATCACAATCATTACAGTTAGATGCATTTTGATTTTTTTTTTTTTTTTTTTCAGATTCGTCGAAATAGGCAGCTGTATTCTACAGTGTGTGGCCACATTTTCTGCAGCACATGTATCAAGACGGCAATTGACACGCAGCACTCATGCCCCACCTGTCGTAAGCGACTGACCAGACGACAAATTCATCAATTATTCCTGTGATTATGGCTGGCAGATCTCTTCAATGAGCTGTATGCTATGAGTGGAACGATTATTTTATGTAGAGGTTATGGATGTGGCCAGAATGTGAGAGAGCGTGTGTATGTGTGTGTGTGTGTGTGTTCTCTGTTTGTTTTTTTTTTTTTTCAGGGTGATTTGCTTGATATCTCCAGCATTTCATTGAGAAAGAACTGTAGTCAATGAATAACAGTCAAGGGGGATATAATGTCACTAAACTTGTAAGTTCATGTGGCTATAACTTTAAACTAAATAGAAAAATATATGCGGTAGTTCAGTCAATTTAACAGTTACGGGTAAACCCTTCTGGCGTACTTTGTAAATAAAGTTTGTTGTAGAAATACTTAAAATAAAAGAGTCATAAGCTGAGAAATCTGAAGACGTTTTCTGTGGGGAAAGAAAATTCGCTTCCACTTTATTATTCTGATTTCAAGATGACGAGTGAAATGTGCATACATTTTAATGTATTTTGTGATTGATGTCCATCAAAAGCTCAAAATTACATTGAAGAAGCTTTTATTCCAAGCCTTTCAGATTGTATGCTCATGCGTTTGGTAGTGATCAGTTTTAAAACAAAGGACAATTAAAAGAAACACCCTCACTTGAACTTACAACATCTGTTACCCACCCAAGTTTTCTTGAGTTGGTAATTACAAGTTTCTAGAGAATGCAACCTATGTCTTGTGGTTTTATATCAATCAGAAGGAAAATTCCAGTAATTTTTTTCAGCTCTTCTTGTGTTTCATTTTTCTTTTTCAAGCATTTGTTTTTTACATTAAATGAGAACACATGTTTGTAGTTTTTTTTTTTTTTTATTGTGATGTTCTGTGTCGATTACTGGATTCCTATGCTGTCTTTATTTTAATGTGTTGGTTTCATAAATGTAGATGTATGGTTTCATTATTGTAGTTGTATGTTTTGACCCACTAAGCATGAAAACAGGTGTAAAGTGCATCAAATAAAGTAATGCTCTCAACCAATGGAAAAACAACTGTCTTTTTGTCCATCCAAATTGCTCATCGTGATGTGTCAGTGTGAAACTCAGAAGGTATTTTACATGATGATTTACTTGATTTACATTGTGAAATGCATGAACTGCATCAACAATCCTTTTTTTTTTTTTTTTTTAATTAATCTGTTTTGTGTGTCTCCATGTGTGAGAGAGGGGGAGATAGAGCAAACTTGTAAATTTGGGGGAAAAAAGCAGGGTCACGTGATTTGACATCTTATTGATTCATCACAGAAAAATAAATTACATTTTTTGCTCACTTATCCCACATTTGCTGTACACTCTAACCCAGTTTTCATTCAACAGTGGAGATAAGTCGTGTATATTCTTCAGATGTTAAAGCACAGGATGCATATCATTTTTTTTTAGGTCTCCTGAGATTCTGATTGTTGTGTGTTCTTTCAAATAGTAAAGTAGTAGTGCCTCATTGTTTTTTGTTTTGTTTTTTGGTACAGGTACCAGACCTCTTTACCCATACAAATTCACTATAGTATGTATTGAAGGTTGCTGAAAATATGATCAGTACAGGGGTTGACGGAAAAATACAACTTTCTAAAACAAAAGTTTGTCTTTTTTATTACTGTTTCAATCCTGTTTTTTCAGTTGCCCTTCCTTTGAACCTGCTCTGGATGCAAGCATAGTTTGGTCGATGGAAAAATCCTATCGGACCTCTAATGCTGCTGAGACAGTTCAGACCTTCCATCTTTGATCAGCTCTAGTGAAGCAGCTAGCAGCCCATCAAAGCTGAAGTCAAAGAAAACAGCCTGGAGGGAACAAACATATCTTCCAAAGCAAGAGAAGCTAACAGGTATTGGCCATTTATCATCTGGCAAGTCTCACTGTGGCACTTTTGACATTCAGCTCTGTCAAATGAAAGAGAGTTTCTGCAAAGAAAGAACCTGCTAGTAGTTGAGTGCACAGTCTGTGCACATACACTAGTCTGTTCCCCCCCCCCCCCCCCCCCCCCCCCCCCCCCCCCCCCCCAAAAAAAAAAAAAAATGACAGCTTGGTCGTCTAAGGTTCGCTGAATTGTCTGCTTTTGAACCTGTTTATCAGCCACTGTGGGGTTTTCTCAACAGGTCAGATCACATACAGCAGGTGCAAACATACGTTTAAAAGCGTACACCGTTTTTATTTAATTCCAAATTTTGGTGAACTATACTTTAGATGTCAAACTGGGGTGAACAACTCAGAGTTGCTGTTGATTTTGTGTTTCTAAAATCACCAGATTGATCGCTGCATGCTAGGGTCTCAAAGAATTCAGTGTGATTGTTGGCAGTGTTTTATCCATTACTTTTATAATTAATGAACCAGTAACGATTTCTGATGACTCTTGCATTGTCACACCTCTATTAGTATCTCAACTTGAAATATCACATCAAATGCCTTTACCAAATTTAATAGCCATATGTATAACTGTACTGTACTTGTAATTTAGAAGCAAAATCTTATCGTTATAGCGCGCGTTGGTCTCTTTTAGTGCCCCAGTAAACTGAAAAGGAAAATATGAGAATGGAAGACTTCTTGGATACCATAGGTTTAGCACTGCTTTAAGTTGGCCTTTTAGAAACCAATCAAAAAAGCCATCAAACGTGGAATTTTGTGAAGACATGAGCCCTCAGACCAGAAGAATGGATGAAAAAAACGGTAGCGCGACTCAAAAGCAATTGATGACAGGAAAGTTAATCAGAGACCAATTCAGCTATAGTGTATGGTTAAAGATTTGATAAAATAAGTAAAAGTAATATCAGTATAAAAGTAATATTTGTGTTTTGAACTGTTGGATGATAAATTGAACACGAGAGAAAGCTGGTGAAATGTGCTGAAATAATCTAGTCTTTAGAGATACGTTACTGTAATATGTCTTTGAGTTTTGTTTCAGAGCACTTGCAAAGTCTGGTCAGCATGACCCAGATAAGCATGTACAGTATGAGTACTTTGGTGTATGTGTGCATGTGTGTGTGTGTGCATGTGTGTGTGTGTATGTGTGCCTGCTCGCATGTGCACACATGCATGTATGTGTGCATACAAGTAAATCATATGTGTTTTTTTTTCATGGTCTGTTCTATACTGATTGATCAGGTGATATTTGGTGTTATGTCATTAACCCAGAAAAATCTTCAGGCAGATGTTTCAGGCCTCATATGCACCCTTGATGATGATGCAAGATTTCTTTCTTGTGTTTCCTGACACGCATGACATGGTTTTTACTGAGGAGGAAATTGATGGGAAAATATAGATTAATTTTGGTGTGATTTGTTTTAGTGCCAGATACAGGGCAAACAATCAGCAGTCATGTAATTAACAGTTAATTAACTGAACATGTTGTCCTGCATAGGGAAACAAGGGAGTTGCAGTTGGCCATTCTGGCTTTATCAGTGTTTTGCTAGTTTGCACCTGACATGAATATTCCCATGGTTGCCAGTACCATTGAAATGTTAGCAGAGTCTGTTTTTACTTGTGATGCAAATGCTCAACTTTCTGGCCACAGTTCACATCGCTCGGCTTTTTAATCATAGTGAAACAACAAAAAAGATCAAGCTATTTAAAGATAATGAATGCCATTGAACATTTTACTTTGGTCAGTGCCTTTTGAACATGGCAGAAATGAAATATGGGAAAATAAGTAGAAGGGAAATCAGTTGAAGGTTTTTTGCACAGGGATTTATCAAAACATGTGAGAGAAAACAGGTAGATGATTGGAATTTCAGGGAGCATCAAACTGCAATAAACTGTATAGAACAATAAAATAAAGGAAATCAGTACATAAGACCACATGCAGTTCAGCTGGATGTGTACCAGTGTCATGAACATGATCAGTTATTTATCTTAAAAGTCTGTGTTGTTTTGCTATACAGGATTTATTCACGATTGCAGGACCATTCTGAGTGTGTAGTCAAACCCTAAAATTTAAACATTAAAATCACATTACAAGTCAGGTAGTTCCATATAATCAATACAAACATCATATGCATGTCATCAGTCAGAAATGAATGTATCTTGGCAGAGAACTTGATCATGATCAAAAGTGAAAAGCAAGACTGGCGCAGGATATCTTTAAGAAAAAGGCCTGTTCACTTGGTTCAAACAAGCATACTGCTGATCTAATGAGACTGAGTGTCATTCTGTGGGAAATGTAGGAGTTCAGCACAAATGTTTACGTCCTTGACCTCATCATTTTAAGCTGATTGTTGAGATGATGTTGCCTCAAAAGTTTGTTGATAAAACTTAAGTGTGAAAATGAATCTTTTTCATGTTTTGATGTTATATGTGCAGTCATTGATAGACTTTGGAATCACATGGACATAAATTTATTTGGTGTGTGAGGTGTACATTTAGACAATTGCTGACACATGTTTTGAACATACACTTAAATCAGTAAGTTTAGAGGGTGACTATTCTTACCACTGATCTTTCATATCAGACCATCTGTACTCCTAATAAGACCATTATAGTCCCCCTAAATTTGGTTAAACTCAAAGAGGTAATTTCAGTTCTCTAAGATGCACATGTCTGTAATGAAATTGTTTTTTGATGAATGACTAAAAGAAGGAACTACCTGATTTTGAGCTAGCATCTCCAAAAACATGAATTTTTGTTGGGGTCATAACTGGAATTTCAGGGAACATCAAACAACCTTATTGACTTGGCTTGAAATTCAGCAAAAAAATGCTATTGGTGTGGGATAAAATATTTTTTTCTTTATAAAAAAAGGTATGCTTAATAATGCATAATGCCAGTGGAATAATTTTTTTAAAGGAAGAAAAGAGAAAAACTGTGCAAAACAATAACTAAAACAAACAGAGAGTGCAAAAATGTTCTGTACTAAACATGTTGGCTTTATCAGGGAATATTTTTTTTTTCAGTTTCACTGAAGTGGAATGGGTCTTCATGGAAAGATGGATTTGTTTTCTGCCTCCCTCGATTGCACTGTTGAGTAGTAGTCAGGTTTTGCAATTTTTCACACCTATATGAAACTTTGAGCTTTTAAAGTGCTGTGATCCTTTATTTTGGTTAATGGTACCTGGGAAAGACCACTCTTCCAAGATCTTTGCTTTGTAAAGGAAAGGAGACTGATGTGCAGCCTGTGATGAAGATGGTATCAAACATGTCCTTAGATACTGGGACCAGTATTACAAGAGATCAGAAGACATCAGAATCTTCTGATAAACACCTTCTCATTTAAGATTACTTTTGACTCTTTTTTTTTTGGGGGGGGGGGGGGATGGGCGTGACCCTTGGGTAATATGTCCATGATGAACCCTTAATCTGTATTGTAATTACCTGCTTAATTTGTTATAGAAAGGATCAAAATAGTTCTTCTTGACCCCATGAAGGACTTCTTCATAATATTTCTGCTTCAGACAATCATTTTATCATTTATTTCACAGATTCAGCATGCTCCCAGAAAGTGAAAATCTGCTGCTGCATAGTTTATATTGCAAAGCTCATGAATGCATGTACATTCACACACACGTACATTTTGTTTTGACATATATCATGATTCTTTCACTATCTGGCTCTCTCTCTCTCTCTCTCTCCCCCCCCCCCCTCTCTCTCTCTCTCACACACATCTTGATATTTCATTGACATTTGATTTTTTAGTTTTATTCATTCTAAGTCTGTACTTACATTTATTTCTCCTGATTTTTAATCTACAAGATATTTGTTTTCATATTGAACATTTTCAGCTACTTCTAAGCTCTGATCATACTGTATGACGATGTCAGAATATTAATTTGGCAAACACATGCAAAATCTTTTCAGAAATCACAGCCAACAGCTTTCGGAATTGTCTTCTGTGACCAGAGTCATGTTTCTTAGTTATATTTGAATGATGTATCAAAATATGTCTTGTAATTTGTCAGTTGAAATGAGGAGTATTAGGTTGTGTCAGATGTGAAGCAGAAAACACAGGTATACTCAACTGGCAAATGACAAGAAAAGTGATTTTGGTTTCATTCAAGAGAAACGCATTAAAGATGAGCCTAACTGATTGTCCAAGTCTGTTACCTATTTTGTGTAAGAAATTGGCTAGCAGTTTCTTTCATTTGTTCTTGGTTCTAGTTACATTATTCACACATACAATACGCATGTGTATGCATGGATGTATGGATACCTACTCCTTCACACATATACACACACACTCTCGCACATACAAGCATTGTATTTGACAAAGTTTGGCGAGATTGTATTTGACAAAGTTTGGCGAGATGGATGGGACTTACTCTTATCACAGATTTTAAGGAATTCAAGGCAAAATGTCTGTCTCCTGATGAGGAATTCCCCAAAATTTGATCTGGTTCATGAGCCTTAATTTGTCCAAGTCTGTTATTTTTGTGTAAGAAATTGGCAGCAGTTTCTTTCATTTGTTCTTGGTTCTAGTTACATTATTCACACATACAATACGCATTGTATGCAGTATGGATACCTACTCTTCACATTATGAAGAATTTGACAAATTTGGCCAATGTATTTGACAAAGTTTGGCGAGATGGATGGGACCATACTCTTATCACAGATTTTAAGTCATTTACAGAATGAGAATTCAAGGCAAAATGAATCTTCCCCTTTTATCTGCTGGCCTTAATGCTGTCAAGACATTGTACAGTAATGGGATCTTCCATTATGAAGAAGACAAATGCCAATGTATAGTTCATCCATGCCATAACAAATTGAAACCACAGCTTGCAGGGTCTGCCAAAAGAATCACTTGGCACAGACTGAAGCAACTTGACCCTTTGTACACACACACACACACACACACAGACACACGCACACACACACACTATCTCACAAGGAAAGGTGGCCGTTTCAATACTCTTTTTGTTGACTTTCCAGAAGCGTTCGACTGTGTTGATATGAAGTTGTTACATTTACTGTTGCAAAGAGGTAACCATGGTAAAGTATTCTTATCATTACAAAGCATGTACAAAAGTGTAAAAGCAGCTTTGAAAATTGGAACAAATATAACAGAGTATTTTGACTGTATTTCTGGTGTTAGACAAGGATGCATTTGAGTCCCATGTTATTTTCAATTTTTCTTTCAGAATTGGAACAAGAACAATAATTTTGGTACTAGTGGAATAGATGTGTTTGCTCATCCATTTGAAATTTTGATATATTCTTACTAATGTATGCAGACGACTTTGACCTCGTCTCAGACTCAGTGGCAGATTTACAGAAGAAGATAAATTGTTTAGAATATTATTGTAGAAAATGGGGACTCATGGTCAATATGGACAAAACTAAAGTGATAGTATTCGAAAATGGTGGTTTTGTTGAACATTGTGAGAAATGGTGCTATGCAGGAAAAGAGATCATTGTAGAGTCTAGTAACAATTATTTAGGAGAGTTTTTTTTTGGGTTCAACTCTTAACTGGTCAAAATGTGTTGAAAATCTATCAGGAAAAGCACCGAGAGCTGTTGCAGGGATTAAAAGACTATACTTAAGACTACAATGTATCCCTGCCTCTACAGTTTTTAATATCTTGATGCAAAAGTTAAACCCATTCTCTTGTATGGATCTGAAATCTGGGGCTATCAGCAGTATGATGATGTTGAAAAGATTCATTAATAAACATGCCTACATGAACTATACTTCTCTGTACTCACCCCACTCCACCCCTCCCCTCAACCCCCTATTTTTTTTCCTGTCTTTTTTTTTTTTTTCATTTGATAAACTTTATGCACATATGATCAGAAATCAATGCTGTTTTGTTGTTTTTTTAAGTAAAAAAGGACAAGTAATCAAATCGCTAAGCTGAAAGCTAAATCATGCATTGTAACATCTCTCGCGAAGTTCTTCCCTTTGGTTTTTGCTATGCATACACACAGCACTCGGCCAAGGAACTGGGTTGTGTTTTCAGTTCTTGTCTTTAGTATAGATGTGAGTGTGGCTGGCTGTGAGCGTCATTTCTTTCTATATTCTTGCAGAGTAAAATATCAGTGTCAAAAATTGGAAATCTATATACACTCAAAGCTAACAAAACGCCTGTGGAAAACCTGATACACTGTGACTGTAGGGCCCAGTTTGTGTCCATGTGCGAAGGCCAACTGCATGTCGAGATCACAACTACTGTGTCACTAAACAGAAGAACAAACAAACTGCAAAACAAACACAACAGGTTTTTGACCTCTTTGGTCTTCCTCAGGGAAGCAAACAATATTCAAGATGATGAAAACGAAGGACAAGCAGACGCAAACCCATTCTGCGTCCAACATGAGGAGATAAGTGACTATTCGTGTTTTTTGTTTTCATTGTCTTGAATGTTCTTTCATTTGCCTGAGAAGAGAAAAGAGGTCAAAACACGTAGTGTTTGCTTTCCTTTAATTTCCACCTGCAGTCACCCAGTACCTTAGTTTGAAACCTACTGTCCAACGGCCTACTGCGCCATGTATAACCACACAACAGATCTTTCTGTTTGTGTGTATTTGAGCGCACAAGTGTGTGTGTGTGTGTATCATGCATGTGCGTGTGAGAAGGAGAGATGAAACTAGATTTACAAATGTTCAAACAGCCAACACCAAACTCTGTCTCTCTGTCTCTCACACACATGCACATAGGCATGACATACACAGACACACTCAGAAACGCAGCAACACACACACACACACACACACACACACACGTGGGCGCACATGCACACACACGTATGCGCACACGCGCATGCACAGGCATGAATATGCTCAACACAAAGAAATGCACGTGCGGGCATTCTCACGCCCTCTCTCTCTGTGTGTCTCTCTCGGACACAGACACACACACACGCACATATATATGGACACACACCCTGACTGACTGAAACCCATGTATTGTCAAATTAATCATTGATTGTATTGACATTTACAAGAACATGATATAAAAATGTCAACTACTAGTCGCCAAGGCGAAGTGGTTAGCGTCGCGGACTCCCGGCTAGGAGGTTGTGGGGGTTCGAATTCCATCAGAGTCGTGTGGGTTTTTCTGTCCCGACCAGTTCCTACCCAGAGTTGAGTTTGCTGCGGACTCAGTTGGGAAGACTGGGACCACATAGTCGAGTTTCATCCACTTAATGGATGCATTTCTGAGAGTGTTGCTAAAATCTTCTGACCAGCACTGCAGGTGCCTGTATCTCTCGGGCCTGGTTGACACCAGGATATATTATGAAAGGAAGCGTAGAGTACAGCCCTGTCATGTAGTTTCAGACCGAAATGGAAAACCATAGCAACTTCTTAATCATCCTCATTCTCATCGATCAGCAAAAAAAAAAAAAAAAAAAAAGTCTCCAATTCTGTGGCCCTTCATGCCCTGTTCTCATGGTGACCTCAATTTCGATGTCCTCTCCACGTCTGTGGTCTTGTTTTGTTTCCGTTGGGGTCACCGATATCGGTCAGTCCATGGGGGCTGTCGTTAGACGGATGTGGTGGCACCCTCCGTAGGGAGAGCTCACTCACACCGACTCGGCGACTATGCAATTATTGTCGTCAGTAAGGGGCTTAGTAAGTGGTGTCCTGTGTATGTTAGATCAGAACAGGTGCCACTGAACACCACCGAAGTGACTTGGGAGCAGCGCAGTGTCTCCTCTGGTGGGTTGCCTCTTGATGACTTGACATTGACTGCTCCCTGTGGATTGCTGGTGCCGGGGCCGACCAGACTGTGGCTGTGGATGGGGTTTCAGAATGAGCAGTGTGGGTGCACTGCCTCTGAGGTGGCGCAGAGGTTGGGACAGAAAAAAAAAAAAAAAAAAAAAAGTCAACTTTTTTCTTGTAGAAAAAGAAGTGTCATAGACACACACACACACATACACACATGCGCATGTGTGCATGCACATGCACATATAGACACACAAACACATGCACATGTGTGCGTGCACACACACATGCGCACACACACACACACATACACATGCAATAAGGGGAAAAGATCAAATACAGTAAAGATCAGAAAAAGATATTCTTTCCCTTCTTTCTATTCTTTTATCGCGCTTTAGTATCTTCTCTCCCCCTGCTTAGCCCCCCAACTCCCTCTCTGTGCAGGAGCATTACACACACACACACACACACACACACCATGTACACTCAGCAGACCCATATGTGCTGATGCTTGCTATTCCTGCAATACATTCTCTCTGCAGTTGTTGTTTTAATAATGATATCATAACTTGAAGTTGCCTTAGGCAGTGTTTCAACAGCCAAACAAATTATCTAACGGTCTCCGGATTAAAAACTGATGAAATGTGGTTGACAGAAAAACTTTTCACATACAACATTAGTAAAACGAATGTCCAGCGTGACTCACGCCGACAGGGCTTGCGTCTCTTCCTGAGTTTGACTTATCAAGGAAGGCCCTAAAAGTCTACATCTAATTTTTGTAACGGTACATTCTCGCCATTATTTGTGAGGTTGAGTGGCAAAACTTATAGACAGCACAACAGGTATACAGAGCTGTGCTGACTATTTCATATCAACAGTCCGTCGGACATATAATGCAGCCATGTCCCTGAGATCCTGTTCCCCTCTCTATTCATCTGGCCACAGTGCAACACACTAGCCTACTGAAGTGGGGATCGCGCCCGATGACAAGCGCCTCGGTTGAGCAACAAACGGCCGGACATCAGTTGACAAAGCCCTTCAGAGGCAACGGACCCACGCCCACTAGCCTGGGCCGATTCGCTTCACTTATCTCGCCCTCAGTCAAAGCTTACCGCCGCAGGAGGGGGACAACTGACGTAACCCTATTATTGATCCGTGCCGGCGACAGCCTTGCTCCCAGGGTCGTCTGACTATTGTCCGATCCGTCGTTATGCAATAGTAGTGTGGGGGGCAGTTTGAAGCATGATGCTCACGGGCGTGTCAACTGGGTCAGTAGAGATAGCGTTTGGCAGGTGCCGTTAGCTTTTATAATTAATTAGCTGGGTCTGGGTTACAGGAGGTCAGAGCGAGTCTTACTGTTGACTATACGGCATTTGGCAATCATGGAATCCCAGATACCTTTCACCCCGTTTGACTGAAGTAATGTTTTCTGTTCATATCTGAGAAGCTTGAACCACTACACATGACTTGTATCTGATGACGGTACTATTCGTCTGGCCCCGCTGCAGCAAGAATATGTCGTCTGCTAAAGTAGGCGCAGGATCACCTCCCCTATATACATGCCTACAGAGAGGGGATTGTGGGTATAAATTCTATGGTTCCGCCATATTTATTGACTTGGTGGTAATCGAATGTAATGAAAGAAACCAGGTCTGTCCACAGAATTGACTTGTGTGTTTTTTGTTTGTGCTAACTTGGAAGTTAGCTGAAGACTCTTAGGAGTCTACTTTTACCAGTGACAATGAGTACTCAAGAAAACAAAAAGGCTAAACGAAGGAAGAACAAGGTGGCAACAGGGAAATGTACAGCAACCATCCCACTGGCAAATGAAGTCACCGAAGTCGTGACCGAAGAAAATGGAGATGCAGAGGTAATGCTCTTTTGACTAGAAGATATTGGTTAGTGGATGGATATTGTCTTGAAATACGCATAGGAGTTGTCATGTACCATGTGGGCACATGGTTTAATGTACAAGCCAATTTTATGGTGGACTTATGGACGATCAAACGAAGAACAGAAATTTTTCGTGTGAGAATGGATGAACTCGGTAACATATTACAAAGACTTGTATTCACAGACAGGACTGTGAAATCATACACACGAAGTGTTTGTTGTTTTTGCAGTTATGAAATGAATAGAATCTATGCTTGTGTGACTTGATAAACGTGCCTGGTGTAATGGTCTCGATGGCAAATTGCCAAATTGGTATGGCACAGTACCACCACACCACTTCCAATTTCCACATTGATGCTTGTGCAGACTGCTTACTGCTATCTACAATATTGGGTCTGGATCTAGATCGAAGTAAATTGTGGTAGCCACAAATGACTAATCACGATGGGAGGGGGGTTGCCTGACAGGATGGTAATTGCATATGTAAGAATGGACAGGCGTGGGTGATGTTTTGCTTTATAGCCCCTCCAGTTGGTCTGGACTAAGACTGTTCAGTCAGAATTACTCTGTTCTGACTACTGAAACCTCAAGGATGCTGCTATTGCGCTTCAGTGACATTTCCAACCACATTAAAGAGTAACTCTGTTCGTAAATTGCTCTAGGCGAATCACTGAATGTGGCATTTTTCAACCCTCTCTATTATTTCATAAAGTGACTTGGTGAAGTGACAAACACTGACCTCTGAATTTCTCTTTGCAATGAAGAGAAATATTGTCTGTCTCAAACTTGTAGACTTCAGGTGTCACTCTTCGAGCATGCCATACACACAACCTGGCTCGCTTTATGTATAGTACAGGTCTATTAGTGAATCTTGCAGCACGACCTTGAATATGCAGTCACTTTTCTATGTCTCCTTGGTTATTGGATTCCGTAGAATTGCTTCACATTTTTCAAGATGGATCTTACAGCAGCTTTGTATACTATTGTTTTGCCAGATTCTGGACAGCACTGTGAATTCCTTCACAGGAAGGAGGAAGACTTTCTTGATTCTATGTGCCATGTAGATGAACTTCATGGTTGGTTTGTCCAGAGATGATTAATCCACCAATGAGTTTCTGGTGGACAGTGTCAGATGCTTTGCTGAGATCCAATATGATCAAATCAACCTACTTTTGAATGTCCAAGTGTGGAGAATAGGCTGTACATCATTACAACAGACTGGGTTTCATATTATAATTCAGCTCCGGAGCCATGATTTAGTGAGTCAGGATGCTGTGCATGTGGGAAAAATTTCAGTAGGTGATGGCCAATGATGTCTTCAACTAGAAGCCTGGAACAGATTGTATAGTCTACGGAGTTCTTGATTAAAAATCACTATTAGCAATAAACATATTGATTAAAAAAGATATAATGTAATGATTGAAGTTAAGAAAAAGGCCTTGCCTAAGTTCACTCTTTGGGCTTTGGCTGGTAAATCATGTGTAGAGCAATCAACATAGTATCGCTGATCTATCAATCTGTCATGTGTCAATAGTTTAAGTTAGGGTTGACAGATTCTTCAATGTCCACTATTACAAAATGGGTTTTTGACAGACCATCTCTGTAAGTTAGGGTTGACAGATTCTTCAGTGACCACCATTACAAAAAGGATTTTTGATAGATCATCTGTGCAAGTCACCAGCACATGAGTAAGAAGAACTGTAAGACTAACAGTAAGAGTTAGAATCTTGACCTCATCTTTCTGTTTCTAAGCATATGAACCTCAGGCCTCCTATGCACTGGTTACCAAGTGCATGATCTGTATGGCCTAGTGTTGTCTTGTATCATGGATCCCAATGACGTGCACTTCTCCATGTTCATCTTCATTAGTCGGATACAATCAGTATGCTGATTAATTTGCCACTTAATCAGTTATGGATTACATGTGTAGGGAGCCATATGAACAAGAAAGAAAAGGACCCACGAGAATGCACATTTTTACCACCACATGGCTGCCTTTTTTTTTTTAGCTTTGTTTTGAGAAATTATTTGATGCTAGCAAGTCTATTTACTACAGGGCCATGCCTTATTAAAAAAGAAAGGAAAAAAAAAAAAGATAGAAAAGGTCAGAATGGGTGAAAAAGGACAGCCTAAACTTGCATACCTTAACAACAGTCTGGCGTTGCTTTATTGATGTTACGCCCTTGACTTGACAGAGTCAAAAGTGTTTGCTGTCACAGCTGCTTTTTCAGCGGTACTTACATTTGAATCTGCGATGGTGGGTGGTAGAGAGGAATCTTTTGAAGGTATTTCAGACGTTGTAGCTCAAAACTACAACTTTCGTTTTCAGTATCTGCACAGGTCTTGAGAAGGTTGAATATTTTCATCAGCCATCAGGGTTGTGAATGATAAATTCCACTTGCCTGTCAAAGTTTCTGCTAGCCAGGGATTGAAAAAAAAGATGACCACATGTATTTTTTTTTTTTTTTTTAAATCATTTTGTCATTTTTTCAAGGTTCTAGACATTGAAATTCAGGATTAGCAGGAACTCCCAGGCCATGCAGCATTGTCTTCACAATGCTGTTGTTCTGATAACAAATCAAGGTTCATACAAGTCGTTTAAAGTCCGTCAGTCTTTGACTTTTCAGAACCTCTTTTTAAGGAATTAAAAAAAAAAGAACCCTTGAAATTTGGACTTTATTGTGTAGCTCAGTGCTTGACACGACAGCGATTGAAAATAATGATTTTGATCAAGCGATTTGTATTTTGGTGAGATAATCACAAGAAATATACAAAGAAAAAACTTGTTTAAGAATTCAGGTTCATTTTGCACCAGCTGAAAGTGTCCACCTCTGTATCATCTGCTATAAATGGGATTCTACTAAATTGACTATGGAAAGCAACTAAAGTTTGCATGAAGGCTTATATTTTCAATATTTCAGTCCTTGAATTTTGTAATGAAAGTTCTAAATTTTTTCATTTGGATGGCTGTTTTAATTATGCGGTGGAACAATATTTTTCAATGCAGACAGCAGTGTGTGGGCCCGTTTCTTGCCTTTTAACCCTACATTTTTCTCTCCTCTTTTACTTTCAGTTTTCAGGCTTGTAAAAAGATTTTAGAGATGTTTTCTTGTCAGTACATTACAATGAAGGCTTCAGAGCCAAAGTGAAAAATATGTTAACAGTGTAGCAGTTGAGCTTACACTTAAAGGCAGATTGTTGATCAGACGACATTGACTAGAGGCTACTAAAGAACTTTAAGTGACTTTTTTGTGGATTTAATGGATTTATTAGAACTGTTATCAGTTTTGTATGCATTGAAGTTTAATTATTGAAAGTTAAGGAAATTGTCAGAGAAAAATGAGTGATTCAGTCAGCAATCTTTCGAATATCTAACAAGTGAGTCATTTTGAAATTTACTTGCCAACCTGCATTTGCACTCGGAGACGTGGTGGCTGAATTTGTCCAGCCCGAGGGCATGAGATTCACCCTTTAAAATACTGTATTGTGCATTTGGATTACCCTCTAAAAATGCAGTGAGTACGTTTGCAAAGACAAAAGTGAGTGGTGATGTCAGAAATTTCTGTCATCAGAATTGGAAAGTGTTGGATATTGTGTGATACGAGTAAGCAGTACAGACAATCACCAGAACAGTGTGCTGGGTAATTGGGCTCAGCATATGTTGTGTTTTCTGCACTTTTGTCTGAGCGCCCAACCACTTAAAATTGAAGAAGCTGTTACCAACTGAATTTTTGCCCATTTCATACAACACTTTCTGCTTTGCACATTTCATCTGTTTTTGTGCATTTGATACAAGTATAGAAATAATGTTGTCATTGTCTTGAGATGGCATTCACAAAGTCATAAAAAAAAAAGAGAGCAGAGGAGCCTGATGAGTCATCTGCTGAGAGACAGAATGCTAGAAAAAGGAAGAATGGAGGAAGACCAGATACCTCATCTAAAGCTTGCCTTAAAATAAAATGTATGTGTGGTTAATTGACAGATTGCTTTAGTTTTAGGAAAAGAAGTATAGATGTGGTTGATGCATTGAACAAGAATCTCAGATCAAAGAACAGGGGCAGATGTATGCAAAGGACTGGAACAGTAAGGATGACAACAGTGGGGACTTGGAGCGGTAGGGAATATCTGATGAAAATAACACATACTTCTATATATTATATTGTTGACTGTAAAGTCCAGGCTTTCACCATCTAAAATTTTCAAATCTTGGTAGAAATACCTCTATGGTGACGAAGTAGCTGAACGACCCTTTTAAGATTAATGAGGTGGAGAGCTGTGCAAGATTTGGACAGTCAGTGTCTCAGTTCATGTAGGAGCCAAGAATCAAAATGTAAAGAAAAATAATGAAAAAGATAAGAATATATTTTTCAGAAATTTCATCTTATACTAATGATAGGCAGTGGAGGCATGCAGCTTGATCAGAATTTATCTTATGGGTTCCATCAGCATGATTTGAATTTGATTTTTATTTTATTTTATTTTTTGCCACAGGCCTCAAAATTGTCCAGCTACATGAAGACCTGTACACTTAAGCTTCCATCTCACTGCAAAATCACATTTGGTCAAAAGGGAAAGCATAGATCTAGGATAACAAAGCAGGCAAAAATGGTGACAAAAACTGAAATACTCGCTTAGTTTCATCTGTACTCTAGAAATTTTTCTGAAGGTATAGGAACCCTCACTTTAAAAAAAAAAAAAGGTATGAATAATCAGATCTTGCTCTTAAGATGGACTTAAAACATTGACCTTGTGACATGACATTTCATCCATTTTACAGTGGGCTTTGTACAACTGTTAAAAGAAGATCTGCATTATCAAGTTCAGCAACAGTTGAACAACATTTCTCAGTGGTGTCAAGAAACTGGATCATCCATCAACCCTACAAAAGCCCAGACATTAGTCTGCACTTGCAGCAAGACATCAGAAAAGGCACCCTCATCAGTTTCCTTCAATGGAATACCAATTGAATCAACTAACAACCTGTGCGTTTTGGGTGTTAGACAGAATGCTAACCTTTAAAAAGTATGTTGAGAATATTGTTCTTAAATGCAAAAAAGGCCTGTCTGCCATGAAAGCAATGGCAGCTAAAGGCATTGAAAAGCGCCATCTCTACTGACTGTGTTGCGTACTTGTACTTGGTGTGATTATGGATTAGGGTTTACAACACTGTCCAATAGCAATTTTCTCAAATTAGAAAGAATTTAAAATGAAGCAATGAGATTGATCCTGGGAACGACGAAGGACACACCAGTTGAAACTATGCCATACCTGCTCGACCTTCCTTCAATGCAGACAAGACATAAGCGAGAACAGGTGAAGGCATATTTCAGAGCACTTGAAAATCCCCCAAACCCACTTCATGCGGCAATCAGGGAAACAAAAGGCACTTGGCTAGGATGTGGAAAATCATGGATGGGACAGGCAGAAGACAGTACACAGCCTGTATGCCAGTTAGCAGAACTCAAAGAAACGAAGGAATGGGAAAAGTATACAGACCACTTAAAACACCACTACCAAATTGCCGTCGCTTCAGAACTTGAAAGACACTGTCGAGAATGGCCAGAAGGCAAAACCAACGCAGAAATTCAGATGCAGGTAGATCTTTGTACAAAAGATGATATTTGTAATAGACACAGACAGTTTTGTCACCAAAGGTAAGTCAGGCTGGGGATATACAGTGAAGCAAAATGACTGAACTATCCAGGAAGACAATGGTGTGCACAGTTTAACAACTTCAAGTTCAAGTCTAACAATGGAGGTAGAAGCAGTGACACAAGCACTCCACTGGCTTTCATCCACAAGCCATTTCCAAAATCAACAGAAGCCATGATACTGACTGAGTCCATGAACCTACATCAGAAAGTGAAAAGTGGAATGGGAAGCTCTGCTTGGAATGAACTAATTCGCAGCTTTCCATTGAAGAGACTCATGGATGTACTGGCTGGCAAGGCAACAATAAGAACTGGATTACAGCTTGGCTGATTTGATGTGATAAGAAATCTGAAGAATCACTTAAGCAAATAAGAGCTAAGCCACTATACCATGGACTATTTTTCAGATCCTATATAAGATCTGAACATCAAGAGAGGGAGTGGCCGCACATCCAGACTTAAGGGAAGAGCAAGAAACATCATCACCAACCAACCAAACATTGGAATAATCTCAAGGCCAATAGTGCGAAGACTCCTAGAGATTTGGGAAACTCATGCTGGGCCTTTCCAATAACAGAGACAAATGATCAAACGCATCTCAACTGAGATGAGACTTTGAATCTCTCAGGGCCCCCAGTGCATGCTGTAGAAGTGTGTGTGCTGGTGTGTGTTTATCAGTGGGGGTGATGCCAGTTTGTTAATTAGAGAGTTCATGGACATGAGTGTGCAAGCCTTGGTGTGTGAGTGTGTGTGTGAGAGAGAGTGAGCAAGTGAGTGTATGTGTGTGCATGTGTGTCACTGTGTGTGTGTGTGTGTGTGTGTGTGTGTGTGTGAGGGGAGGAGTTGTTGCTTTTATTGTTGTGTGTGCGTGCACGTATGTGTTGTATTCGATGGTCTTGTTCTTGATCCAAAGTCATCTTCTGAACATTCACGCACACAGTCAGTATACACATACTCAAAGATGTGCATGCACACAAACGCGAATACTCACACACACACAGACACACACACACGTGCGTGCATATGTGCGCTCGCTCTTATGCACACACATATGCATGTGTGTGCATGCGCATGTCCACACCCACACGTGTGCGCACATACACACATACACATGAATGCATAAATGCATACACACATGCATATTTGTACACGTCCACATATACACACATATATATATGTACACACATATGCAGATACATGTGTATGTTCACACAAACACACAAATTACACACACACACACACACATGAACGTGCACCTCTGCACATGCACAAACACACGCGCACATTTATGAAGATGTGCACGCGCACATGCGCGCACACACACACACACACACACACACACACACACACACACACACACACACACACAAGCACGCATATACACACGCGCGCGCGCACACATGGGCCGTGCCCACACATCCATACCCACATATGTGTGTATATCTACTACTACACACACATAAAAAAAGGAAAAAAGACAACCAATCTTATGCAGGCACTTGAGGTCTGACCATCGCATTGGGCTAATGTACAGGTCAGACATCTGCTAAGTCGTAGCCACAAGACCCTCTTCTTCAATTTTCTCATCTTAGTTGTTAATTCATTTATCCATCAGCTTGAAATCATGCATAGTGTGGTTTCAAAACCTAGCGGATGTGGTATAGCGAATATGGACTAGTCTGCATGCAGTGACACCACCTTGAAGAAACTGAAACTGAACTGCATTATCAAAAAAAAAAGTCCCCCTTTCTTCATTGGGGAAGAGTAGATTGACAATAATTGTGAAGTTTAGCGGTCATGAATATTATTAGGATGTAATTTGACAATAATTGTGAGGTTTAGCGGTCATGAATATTATTAGGATGTAATTATGTAGTTAAATTTTGCAAGTTTTGTTTTATTTTTTTTAATTGGGCTCACATACCAATCAGATGTTGACCAAAAAAGTGCATTTTTTAGTGGATGTTCTCGTATTGCTCTATAAAGTAGTGAGTTCAAAGAAAACGAAACGTAGGGCTCCTAGTTTAAGCAAGAACTGTTGGGGAAGCAGTGGATTCTAATTGCCATGATTCCAAAGAGTCCAGACTAATTAAAAAGGTTTAAATTCTTGTACTTTTGTATACTGAGTATTGTTGAGGTTTCTTAAAAGGTTAGGAAAAAAGTCAAACTTTTTTCAGCGATACCTCCAGTGTCAAAAAGTTCTGTACTTTGAGTGGGCTGCATGTTCAATGAATGACAGTAATAGTGGCAGCATATATTGCTCAAGTTCACAGTAAATGTGTATTATTACCTGTAATTTCTAAAAGACTTGCAAGTGACAGTGACATCATCAAATGCCTAGTTTGTGGAACTCTGAATGTTACACACACACACACACACACACACACACACACACACACACACACACACACACACACACGAGGCACAGACACCCACACGTGCGCGCACACACACACACACACACACTCACTTTTTATATTGATTTCACATTAGGTAAAGAAAGATGATGGAATTCATGTTCTGCCTGCTATGGTAGATACCAGTGATATTTGCCTCTTGTGATTAATGCAATTAAAGCTGCAGATACAATGTTTGCTGGCAAAATTGAAAGAAACCTTAAATACCGACTTGCAAAATTAAGCAAATAATACAGGTCTGTAGAAAAATGGGGTCTTTTCTGTGTAATACTGGTTTCTGTTCAGGGTAAGGTTGAATTTAGCCCAAGGCCCTCCCCCCCCCCCCCCCCCCCCCCCCCCAGCTCCCTTACCTGTCACATAAATAAATAGAGGCACAAACATGCCTAGGGAACACATTCTTTCCATTCCTCATCAGAATAAGTTCATTTTGTGTAAATGAAACATTGCGCAATCAAATGGAATCATGACAAAAATCTAGTCTTAAAAAAAATTGTCAGAAAAGGTGAATTTCACACAAAAATGCTACTTGGACTTGGAGTATATTCTTGTTGAAAGGATATTTTGAACAAACAGTCCGATTTTCATACAGTGGTCACTCGCAGTTGCAATGATCTGTGCATCATTATCGATGAATTCTCTCTCTCCTAGTCTCTCTCTGAATCTGTGTCTTTGTGATTGGTGCAACACCTGAATGCTTTTTAAATAAAGACATGATTTGAAGTATGTTGCTTGTAATTGTAAATCCCTTTGTGTGTGTGTAAAATTACCTGCTTTTCTTTCTTTCTTTTTTTTTTTTTTTTCGTGCTCAGAAGCATTACTCTGTTGCTACTTTTTACCACTTGTGCACGTCCAGTCTGACTGGGTTGTACAGTCTCTGTGCTAACACAACAGTTCATGTTGAGTTCTTGATATTAAGCTGTCATGAGGCCACTCACCAGATTGTCTGTCTGTCCATGTATCTTTTTTTTTTTTTTTTTTTTTTTTTTTTTTAAATGCACCTAAAATTAAATTGGATGTACTGAATAGAATATTTCATGAAAATGTCTGGAGGAAGTCTAGACCATTGAGACACAAAGTACAAAACAAAGACACAATATAATTGATAAGAAGAAAATTAGAATGTTGCCACTTATCACCCCAGTTCAATTACAACTGGGATGTGTGTGAGTAATACCTTATTCAGTGCTATTGTTGCGCTGTTTGTGTTTTTTTTTTTTCTTTTTTGTTTGTTTGTTTGTTTTTTTTAGATTTTTGATTAGGCACTCTGAAATGAGCTATTTTTCTAATAGTTTTTTTTTTAAAACATGTTTTTTCAAATGGTATACAAAGTTGGCTGAATGAAGCCTAAAGTTGTTCTTTTGGGCAGGGAGGCCAAATGTCAGCCATGATGACTGATGTGGTCACAACTGTTAGCAGTCATTAAGTGTACACTTCCTGTACAATGTGCAAAGTGTTCCTTTGGTTTCTCCCTTAACAGCCTGCTATACGTTGTGTAAAACTGTAAATGCTGTTTGTGTGCGGTGTGTTGTTGACAGTATATATGCACAAGAATGTGTAGATGTATTTACTGTGTCATATTTGCATGTACAGTGCACCTACTTAATGATTTGAAAAAGCTGTTTTTATATTTATTCTGCAACTGGTTGGTGAGAAATTATGTGAAATGAGAATTCAGAATGCTTTGTTTAATTAATATATTGACTTCAAATGCATTTCCCTCTCCATCTCATTTATTTGTCTGTCTTTCTTTCTGTCACTCACAGTTTTCATATCTGGTGGTATGAATGAATGGCTGCTACAGCTGTGGCTCTACATGATCTTATTCTCTGTGACTGTTTAAGAAATAATAAATGCATTCTGTATATTTTTACTTCCATTTCCTAACATCATCAGCTACAGTTTGGAGAAAACACACGGCTCCCTCACACTAGCAGGTGAAGAGTGGCTTCACCCATATATATGACTTGTGTGTGTGTGTGTGTGTTATATATATATATATATATATATATATATATATATATATATATATATATATATGTCTTGATTTTTTAGAAGGTTTCTTCATCCACACTTTCAAACCTACAAGAATGATTTCTTCAGGTCCAGTTATAGCTCTGATCAATGAAAACACTGAATAGGCAGTGAAATGAAATGATACCTTTGAAAAATAAATGACATAAAAATAAACTGTAGGTGATTGAAGAGACCACTTGAGTTTAGCCACTTGCAGAGGCATTGAAAGATTGGCACTGTTTTCAGCAATAAAAAACATGTGGTCATTCTGTGTGCTGTTTTATAAAATCGACCGCTGACAACAAAACTGAGCAAATTATGAAAAGATAGTCCTTTTCTTTGATGGCATTTCATGTTTTTGTATCCTGCAGTATAACATATGCCACTGAAAACCATATAATAATTCCGCTGTATATGAAACAGGCTTTTTCCACTAGTAACAATAATGATACATCCAGTTTACCTTTTCCTGCTTTTCTGTTCTTCTGGAAGTAAAATGAATCAAAAGTATGTGGTTATCAATAGAAAAATTTAATAACTAATAAAGATTGTTGCACCAGACATGACCAAGTTACGACCAGAATTTCACAGAATGTTATTATTAAAGCGAAGAAAGTGTTGAGACATAATTTGGCTACATCCAGATGAACCGCAAATCATATGGGGAAATAAAAGGACTCAGAATATCTAGAATAAGGGGTTAGTGAACGGAAAAGAAGGGGGGGGGGGGGGGGGGGGGGGGGGGGGGGGGGGGGAGATACCCAAGATGTGGCTATTTTGCTGACTTGTTTTACCAAGTCATGTGGTGTACAATTTTGCCTCTGATAATGTGATGCATTTTTACTTCCCTTGTTGAAGTTGTTTTGAATCTTCATGTCAAACATATGACCAGGGCTTCAAAGAACAACCCTGTTGCAAGCACCTATAGTAATAATGAACAGCATATTTATGTGAGATATGATTAGCCAGACAACAGGAGTAGATAGTTAAAGAGAGAGAAAAATGGATGGGGGCAGGAAATGTGCTGTCATTGTGGACAGCATAATACTCACTGAGGATCTTATGTATCAGTGTACAGATTTCTGAAATGTAATCAAAGCTACGTCTGAGTTTGGAGTGTGTGTAGTCGGAAACCCCAGAGTTAATCTGAGCATATGGTTTCACTTTCAATTTGTCAGTGTGGATGTTTCTGTGTGTGTGTTCTGTTTGCGTGTGTGTGTGTGTGTGTGTGTGTGTGTGTGTGTGTGTTTTTTCTTAAGTCCCCCCCCCCCCCCCCCCCCCCCCCCCCCCCCCATTTTGTTGTTATTTCATGAGGGTGAGGCTGAAGATAGATCTGTTAAAATTTCCAGATGAATTGCCAGAAAAGTCTCAGTTCTCAAGATCAGACAAGAAAATTGCTAGAAAATCTTTTCTCTCACACATAATATTCAGTGTAACTATCGTGCCTTTCTGTTTCAAGGTATACAAAAGGTCTATGTTAAGCATCTGTTTTGTGTCTTATGTGAACACAGATTATGGTGTCTTCTTTTCAGAGATAAATTTCAGATCGATGAAATGTCAAGATCAGTGCTTTTATTGTAACTTTTCTTCCTCTTTTTGTTTGCAGCCGCACTTGCAGACTCTTAGATTGTGGTGCCTTCCTTTCAGAAGTAAATTTCAGATCAATGAAATGGCAGGATCATCGCGTTTATTGTAACACTTTTCTTCCTTCTTTGTTTGCAGCCACACTTGCAGCCCCTTCTGTGAAATGAATTTAGCTTCTGGAGCTCTCCCATGCACCACCACAGTTTTTTTGACCTATTGTTTGCCCCATCTGCTCAAGACCTGTCTCCCAGGTCACCAAGGAGTGGAAATTGCTGCAGGACATACTGTGCCATCTGCTCCATCAAGTCTTTGATGTCCTTGTGTAGCCTGAAGATGGTAACCTGGTCAGATCTACCCAGGCGAAATATGATACCTGTTTCTGCCCTTCCTTTTCTGATGTCCTTGGTCTAGATCTTCTTCTCCTGAAGGGCAATTGGTCTCTCTTTTTAGTGTCTGGGTTGTCATATGTTGCTTCCCCTTTAGCTAGTTGGTTACAAATTAATATCCCATGATACTGCAATGGGAAGGTATCAGACGCAATACCATCCATCAGCCTGCGCAGGTCTGATGAAACTTTCTTTTTAAGCTCCTCCAGCATGTCCCCCCCAGACAGGGCATTTGGGAAGATGGTTGGTGTGGACAGTCACTTTGGAAGCAACTTTCGGGTCCATTGGTGCTGATACACCCTCAGCCCTACTTTAAGGTTTGAGTTGTTTTTGGTTTGGAGATTCTTTAATTATTCTGACACATCAGGAACCTGACAGACTGTAGATCCCCTGTTAACTTCTGCATTTGTGGTAGGTCCATCTGCATAATTGTGGATCCAGACTTCTTCAGAGAAGGTCTTCTCAGTCATGGTCAGTATCAGTACTTTTTTCATCCAGCTGTCCAGGTCTTCTCTCTCCAACAGCTTTGGAACTTAGTTGTTGATTTTAAGATCAGCTGACAAGGGCGTCCCATAGTTGTGATGGGGATTGTTGAAAGCCATATGATTTTACTTTATTTTTAGAGAATTTGGTTTTGAGGAGGGAAAGGTGCTGACACTGTTTAATGAATATTGAAATTTTGTTATTGAATATTTGTTACAGCGAATTGCGCGATTAATGGATGCTACAGATGAAGCAGACATCATGCCGGCTTTCAACAAAGGGCCAAACCCCTACATGGACAAAGAAAAATGTCTGCTATGTGGCAAGGATAAAAGTGAATCCTTTCCTGCAGACTCTGAGACAGGTAAAATTGAATTTACTGATGTTTTTAGATACGTTGTTCACAGTAAAACAATAGTGAAATGTCTATTTAGTTGAGGTCTGGCTGGTTATTCAGTGGCACACAGCTTGATTGTTATCAGTTACAAGAGACTACAGATTTGTGTATACGGTCAGTGGTGATACCTGTGATGGTCAAAGTTGAAAACTTTGAAGCCTTTAGACCATCATTCATGAATGAGATGACATAAAGTTCATGTTTAACAACATTTTGAGTGCTTTTGAGTTCATTGTCAAAAATGAAAATAATCAAAAGAGTTTGCAAACGTCGTCAGAATCAGGTCCTATACTATTTTTGTGATATGAAGATGCTGTTTTGGCAGTTTTCATTTGTCATCACTTTGTCATCAAAGTATTGTTGGGTACAGTTTGTTTTCCACCAATGCTGAAGTTGCACTACATAAATGTTAGCACCTTTGACCAAGGCAAATGTCCTCGAATGCTGTGAAACTGCTATATATATACAATATCATATTAAATTGTAATCTGTGTAGTTCGTATGAAAGACTATGTGAGGTATTGTCTTTTATTTCCAGTTGCATAAGCTTTCCTTCGTGTTTGAGTCACTGTATGAGTTTTATGTAAACACAAAGAATGTTAGTTTCGATTTTAGATGGGAAGGAACATATAAATATAGGAAGTAACTCTTGCATTTCATTGTCTTTTTGTTTAGTCATGTTGTATATAGCCAAACCAGTCATGGAGGTCACACCAGGGCTTTGCATTCATAAGATGATTTTTAATGAATGATGAGGATGAGCTGAATGAAGAAGTTGAATTTTAGTATTTGTTACTTTAGGTAGTTACTGGCAAGGTCAGAATTTTATATGTCAAATACTTGTGGCAGCTACAAAGTTGCTAAATAACAGTCTGAACCAGTTTTAAGATTATTGGTGTTATCTGTGGTTGAGGAAGAAAAACAAAACGAAATAAAACAAAAGAAAAAACAACACACAACAAAAAGAAAAAAAAAAAAGAAGGAAGGAAAAACTTTGAAAGTTTGGTTTTATGTCAGCAGTTAAATTTTTACTAGTCACTGATTACTGAGAATTTTGTTTCATGATTCATAATGTTGATGAACATGTATTTTATCAGTGTTTTAAGTTTCAGAAACATGATTCTTCAAAATGTAACATTTTCAGTAAATATTATTAGCTTAAGTTTGGAAAAAAGAATTTGATATAAAAAACAACAAACTCCCCCGTCCTCTTCCCTTTTAAATTACACTTGCTAAAAATCAACCATTCAGACCTTACCACATAACAACTCTATATTTTGTGTTCAGATTGCTATTGAGTGTAAATGATTTGCCAGGTACGTGTTACTCACGTTGGTGTTTTTCCTTATTGTAAACTTCCCCAAGATTTTCTGTGCGAAAATATATTTTAAGAAAAAAACTGAAGATTTTTCAGTTTCCCATAAAAGTAAGTGTTGCTATTATTATCAATACATCTATCTCTCTCTGATAATCCACTTAGTCTATAACCCAGTTCTCAGTAAGTAGTAGGAAGTACTTAGAAATTCATACATATGTATATGTGCTTGCTTTCAGTTTCGGACGACTCCAACAAGGCTGAACTGGAGGGACATACATTTGAACAGGTGAGTTCAACTACTTCAGTAGAACCTTTATCATATTTTCAGAAAATTTTTGTTCACTGAAAAGGGCAGCCATCTCATTATGGAAGAGGAAAAAAGGATTAGGGATGTATGCGTACTGTCAGAATTACAAATAAAAGAGCATTAATCAGTGATAGATGAAACTCTTCAGCATACATGTTCATCTACACTCACTCTCACTACTGTCTGAAATGACATGTGAAGGAATTGTAAAATTTCTTGGTGTCAGGTTACTGATGAATTACCAAGCTTTGTGCTTCAAACAGAACAGATCGGTATCACATGAAAAACAGTGTACTTAAAACTAAAGAAGTAATGGAAACAAAGAGAAAAGAAGTGAGGACTTACCAGCAAGTGAGTGCTTTCTGCAGTAAATAACAACATTTATTTATGACTCAACTGTAACATAGTGAGTCTGATCACCCATTTTTGATTGTATGTTTGTTTGTGTGTGTGTATGTGAGCACATGCAAACCCGTGGTAAACTTTAAACCTGTTTTATTGTCATTAGTTGTAAGTGTTAGCACAGTCAAATCAAGGATACTGAGAAATATTTATAACATTTTTCTAATCTTCTCTTACAAGAAGATGTCACAAATGGTAAATGCAGGAGTCTACCAGTAACTGTAAGGTTTTCAGCAAAATTTTCAATACAACACAACTGACCTTTTTTCAGTTTTTTTTTCCTTTCTTTAATTGTGATCAATTACACATACAATTACTGTTAAATGTTAAATGAAACTTTCTGTAAATGTTGCAATGAATTTTACTTACATAGTATCAGGATCTTCCCATTTAGAACATTTTTTATCAGGCATATGTGTGTGTGTGTGTGTGTGTGTGTGTGTGTGTGTGTGTGTGTGTGTGTGTGTGTGAATACTTTATTGAATTTATGAAACAGGTTGGCCACTTAAGTACATAAGCAAATTATGGGTTTATCACTTGTATCAAATCAAGTAAATGAAGCGACATGAATATAAATGATACCAGTGCATCATAAATTTACCTCTGTGAGAGGAAGCAAATGATTTTATGGCTTTCATTTATAGCTCTGATCAGAGTGTGGAAATCCAAAATGGATGGGCCAAAATGTATGTCAGTCAGTTAATTATAAAATTCATGGTCAGTGTCAAAATGAGATGCTGAAGATCATTTGTGAATGTCAATGATAGAGTGCATTTATGAAAAAGGCACATATTGCATATGTGTTGTCAGTATTGTGGGAAAGCCAGCTCTGTACTGGTTTTGGTTTGGTAATGCATCTTGCTCTCTACACGTCAGTCAAAACATGTCGTTTCTGTTGAAACATTGGGTGCAGCTCTGAAGGGGAGGGTGTTGTGTGGTTTGCTTGGTTCTTATGAAACTGAGACTCAAATGGCAATAGTTGCTGTGGCGACCAAACTCGCATCCATGAAATAAGTGAATTTTTTTTAGTAGGATCTTTACACACTTGTACATGCACCGCTATAAAGAAAATTGAAAGGGGAAAAGGAGATTTGACAGTCATTAGGCCCCATTAGTTCATTGGTCACATTTGGTCACAAGCAGTTGTATCTATTGTACATATGTAATTTAACTGTAACTGCTAATATTTGATGACAGTGCACTATGCAAGCAAAATTTCAGCAAGGATGTCTTGTTAAAAATCACAAATATGGACATTTAAAAAAAAAAAAATTCGCAAAATATTAGTCCCAAGAAGGCTGTCAGTATGATTCGTTCAGAATTCTGATCTAAACATGAACTGAATAGTGAGAGCTTTTTCCACAATTGAAAAAAGACAGTGCTTCAAAACTGGAAGCAGTTCAAAAGAATGTTATGATCTGATATCAAGAAGAGATTTGATATTTGTTCACCTTTGTTAGCTCTAGACAAACTTGGTGTTTGCAACTGTATCATTCTCCACTCTGTTCATCCAAGTCAGTAATGTCCATCATTTGTTCACTGGATTTAATTATGATTTTCAGTGAAAAGAATCAAAAGGACTAAAATTGTTTGAAAGGTGAATGATATTCTATGAATTCAAAATTTCTGGCTTTTCACCAACTACTCACTGACTCTCCCCCAGTTTTATCTCTTCAAATCACTGTATCTTCTTAAGTCACCCAGATGTGGACATTTGTAGAATGTTCGTATTAACTCTCACTTGATTAGTCAGTTTTAGTAATGCATGGTAGTTTCTGTCGGACATTGAAAATCAAAAAGGGTGTCTGTTTGAAAATTTATTTTGAAAGCCATGAGTATCCTTTCTTTGTGTATTTGTTTGATGAAGGCTTGTGTGGTAATTGCAATGTGTGTGTTTCTGTGTGTGTGTGTGTGTGTGTGTGTGTGTGTGTGTGTGTGTGTGTGTGTGTGTGCAGTTCCAGGTTTGGGTCTGCCAGTCATGTCGGAACTCAGGAGTTGCTGATGCTGTGCATCGTAGCTTAGATTATGTGAGTATTGTCAAAATGTGATATAGGTTATATGTAACAGGATTTATTGGTATATGATGAGAGGATTTGAATTATTAGAATTGATCATGCATTAATATCTCAGTAAATAATTATACTTGCTGGGTTTCAGACTTGCCGGCTGCTACATTTAGAGGGGTAGCTTGCTGCATTGCTGCTACATTTAGAGGGGTAGCTTGCTGCATTGAGCATCAGAATACTACATTGCTCAGTAAAAGTGTTATGTTGTTGCAAAGAATGAGCTGTGACCATCCCCATTCTTCTCCCCTCCTCCGACCCCCAACCCCTTCCAGAGGTGTCAGAAAAAGGGATGATTGGAGTTCTTTCCTGAGAAGAAAAGCAGTCAGGAAAAAAAAGGTTATGTCACAATGACACTGTTTTCAGGTAAAATACCCAGTTCAGAGAAGTTCACACAGTTTAAAGTAGTGGGTATTTGAAAAAAGACAGACAGACAACCACAGGAAACACTGTGCTGCGTATTCCATATTTGTTTTGGCGTGAAGTACTGGTTCAAGATTCTAGCACAATATTACTCTGAGAAGAGAGAAAGCCAAGATGCCTTTCAGTGCAGTGATCAGTGTTCAAGTGAAAAAAGTTATGTTTATTTTCTTCATATTTGAGTTCTTACTTCAAAAAAGGTGCTTGGTAATCACTTTTGTCTGTTCAATGCATAGCAGACTCATCTTGTATATTCTGCATTCTTGAAAATTGAAGTTCTTCATGTTCCTGGTGTTAAACTGAATTGCTCAGATTAGATATTTGTGGGGATTAAAAATCATCTGACATCAGACAGTTATTGTGGTAGACTTCTAGAATGCTCATAAAACAGTATTTTGCAATGTAGATTGATCATATGGTAGTTGCTGTTAATCAAGAAATTAGAGGGGAGAGGAAGGGAGGAGAATGGGGATTGTCGGTTCTCTTGGGCTCTCTCTCTCTCAAAGCAGACCTGCCAATTCTGTTTTAAATTTAAGGGTAGTTTGCAGCTTGCAGCACTGGACTGCTTGCTATTCTCACCAAGGAAATGCTGCTCTTAAAAACTGACTTCGGTTTGGCAGTGTAATTATCCAGTCCAGATTTCTCGGCTGGATCATTCCATGGGTCACATGAAGGTGGTCAGTCTTCAGCCTTTCAGTAATGCTGTTTGAACCACAAAAATGTTTGGCAAAATTGTGTTTATTGTGCTGGCTTTGTAATTCTTTGATTTGTGTAAATGAAATCTTATATGCAAAGGTGATAACTAAACCAACAAAGCTGACCAGATAGATTTGGATGATCTGCAAGTAGTCTCTGTCAGTCTCTAACTTCCTGTACTTCCTGATCCATCTACATGTATCTAAAATGATGTCATGAAACATTGGTTTGGCAGCCTTTCAGATATAACTTGTTTACAGAAACTTGGAAAAAATGTTTTTGACTTGACTATATTGTCTTGGAGCTCTCTTGCAGTTACACATTCTTCTTTCCTTTCACATTCCTTTTTTTTTTTTTTTTTTTTAAACAGAAGACTGTGTCTGAGCTTCCCTTACCAGCCATTAATTTGAATCCTTGCCAGGTATGTCCCTGCCTATATTTATTGGCGTTTGGTTGACAATTTGAATGATGAAAGTGATGATGAGGAGCTGCATCAGACTATTGACAACAGAATAATAACATTTTGCATTTTATATACTAATATTACTGAGCTATAGATCGGTACTTTCCCCTCTAAATTCTGGTCTTTGCAGCTACTGTACCAGCAGCGTCCAGTTCATGTATTTTTCCTGTTCTGTTCTTAGATTACCATATAGTAATCTTCTCCTGATCTGCAGTTGATGTGACAAACTGAGAACAAATGTTTGCTGAAATTTGGTCAGTTTTCACTTAAAGAATGATTCATATATGAGCGGCATGCAAAATTAGCGTCTTTCATGATAGATTAATATTATTTTTGCTTGATCAGTCTCTTGACACATATGATCAAGCAAACATGCCAAAAGTGGAGAACCCAAACCGATGACATAAATTAATGTCAAATTTGGTTCTTCAAAAAAGCAACTCTGCAGCAGCTGGAAACACAGGACTTTCCAGATGTAGAAAATTGAAGCAGTCCATTATCATTAACAGTTAAAAAAACAAACAACTAAAAAAAAAGCAGGCATAGTGTTGACAGCAGACAACGCAGAAGTCATACCAGCACAGAGCCAAAAGTATCAGCAGTGTTTTAGATTCATCCACAGATAACATGGCCAGTGTTAATAAAATTCTTTGAACTCTTCATGCCTGATGGTGAAGATGAGTCCTTTGGTGGTTTTAGTGCTGCTGAGAATAGCGGTAAAAAAAGACACAGAATAGGTGATTCTTGCAAGATTATCACACCTCAGACTATACTGTGTTCGCCACTTTCGTTATCAGTTTTCACAGCTGTTTTCTTGTGGCTAATCAGTAACTTGTGGTTGATGTGTTGCATTCTTGTTTTTTTTTTTTTTATTAAAAAAAAAAGCAGCAAATGCAGCATACATTATGGTGCAGTTTATAACCTGGAAATTGTGGTGGGCATGAGATCTTGACAGCACATTAACCGAAATGATCAGAATAATTATGTTGATGAGAATATGTTGAAGAGAACGCTGACTGACTTTTAAAAACTTTTTTTTTTTTTTTATAACTGGCATGATAATTTATGTTGATTTATGTTTTTGCAGCATTTCAGTAACCTCCTTGAGACCCAGTTTTTCATTTCTGTTATTATAATAAATGAAAGATACAATTGCTTTTTTGCTTGTTATTTAACTTGTGCTTGAACTCATATCTGCAGATTAAAAAAAAAAGAAAGATATTGAGCTTGTTTGATAAGGTTTGATACATTGCATGATACAGATGGATCAGCTTCAAGAGAAAGAATGCAGAGGAGATTTTCATCCATTGCATGAATGCAGATGGAGTAACTTTAAGAGAAAGAGTGCGGAGGTAAAAGAAGTAACATGCGAAAGACATTGTGACATTCTGTGAGTATCTGGTTAAAAGTTGAAAAGAAAATGAAACAGAATTGTGGAGGCAGGTTTAAGTGGAACATTTGACGTTGCCGACACAAGTCATAAGAGTGCCAGCTCCAGCAATGATTTATGATCACTATACTCTCCTGACCAGGTTTTTTTTTTTCTTTTTTTGTGTGTGTGTGTGTTTGTTTTGCAGAACTGTTTTCATGTGGGAACATACCTTTGCCTTGAATTTCACACAATGGAATCCAGTTCAAATGAGACTTAATTGGAAAAAACCCTCTAATTTTGTTTACAAAAAATTTTGATTCATTGCCATATTATTTAATTTGATATCAGATTTATTATAATAAATGAACGAAAACAAGGATTTGTTTTCTTAATTTGTTGCTTTAAAGTTATGAGTTTTTCAAATGTTGCAAAACAATATAGTACACCTTTTTGATTTTCTAATATTGTTTGATCTAGAATCTGAATATGGACACAATTAATTTGGGTCCTTAACTGATTTTCTATTGTTTGATCTAGAATCTAAATATGGATACTATTGAATTGGGTCCTTAACTTGACCCAGGTAATTTAATGAGATGACTCTTAACAAGATGGTTGCTGCTTCAGCCAGCTTACGAAATAACTTGGAGTAGTGTGCTTCAGATCCATCGTCGGGTCTGAGTATTTTCTGTAAGGATCATGCTTATTTCCTTACGTGCAATGTCATTGCTATGGAATTCTTTTTAATTGTTAGTTTAGGTTTCCTGAGTATTCTTCAGGGCAACCCAGGCCGCTGGATTGAGTTTGTGTTGGCAATCGAGTCAGGTTAATGATAGGTTAATAATCGCTGTTGACCACTAACCGGTTTGCAATGTCTGATAAGTTTGAATGTTGATTGGTGAAATGGCCACTTGAGTTTTCAGACACTAATGCATTTGTTTCTAAAGAGGCTCTTTGTTCTTGGGACGGAACATTGTTACCCAGCACAGAAAAACTGAGTGATTATGATATTTGTATGATTTCTCTTAAGTCTGAGATGGCATGAACTCGAAAGACTGATGTTTTGTTCTTTAGTTTACTTTCAGTATCCATGAAGAGGATCACAGAAGTCTTAATTCTACATTTGTGTGTAAGATTTTTCAGTTAATTGTAACATGTCAGACACATTTTTATTTCTGTCATTTTTATGGACACTTCAATATTTTACTACTGTAATTTCGATCAGCAAAATTAGTTGTGGACCTGTCTGCTGTGAAACATGCACACTTTGTTTTTCAAAATGAAGTTAAGATACTGTGTGTGAATGACTGGATTCATGTCTTACAATTGATTTAAAAATAACAACCCTCAGTTCCCAACCAAACTTTTCTTCTGTTTAAATGATTGGGTAATGTAATAACCATAAGTGAATGTTTAGAAATTGGGAAATGAATGTTTGTTCAATGCAGTTAAAGGTCTTCTGTTTGAGATTGGCCATCTTTTGTCAGCTTGATGGGATGTATCGAGTGTTTGACAAATGATAATAATGAACATTGAAGCATTTCCTGCCGAGCTGTACAATCAATCAGAGTGAGCATTTCACTTGTAGTCAGGAATAAAGGGATAATGGAAGTAAATCAACCTAATCTTGGCATTGCTTATACTTCTTGAATTTCAATAGTATAATGAAGAAGTAGGCTACTCAGGAGGGTAGGATCAGTTTACCCATATAGCTGTCCACTCCACATTGCAGTGGTTATTAAGTACACAAATGAAGACCAGAAAGTTTGGGACTTTGTAGACAGGATATTTTGGCGAAGATAAAGTTTTCTGTTGAAGTTGTCTGCTGCCCACACACTGTGGCATTGGGAAGTCTCTCTTATATCATGCACATATTACATCATAGTTTGACCATTCTGCCTTTCTTTCAACAGCACATACTCTGGACAGTTCCAGACAAAAGGCAAGCACTGTAGGTCTGTCTTTAGTCTCTGGCTGCCTTCTGTGACTGGAAACACCCTTGGTGACACATTGAACAGTGATCATATGCTCATTTTCAGTTGAAATTTTATTAATTTTGTTCACATCAGAGTTCGGGCAGCCCCCACAAGGGGTATCACAGTTTTCTGTTCACAGCACTAGTTGAAATTGGTAGCCAAGAGCAGTGAAGTATTCATTAAATCTGTTTGGCAAACTTTTTATTCTGTGAAACGAACCCCATACTTGAAGTTGCGCAATGTGCAGAACAGATTTCGATAAATTATTTTTCAGTCTCAAGAATTAATCTCTAAGGTTTAGTTTGCTAAGATTAAAATCTAGTTTTTTGAAAATGTTTAAAACTTGAGTGTTGTTTTGCCAGAAGTTGGATGGTACTTTTATTGGTTTACTGTTCTTACTGTATAACTCATGTTGTTAAAAATGTTGCACAGAGACAGACTTATGTATGAAAGTTGAACACTTGAGAACATGCAACATGCAGAAGCTCACATACACATGCATACACATGGACACATGAGGACATACACATATATGCACTATCACGAGCTGGGGCATACTCGCATGCACACACACACACATTACACACACACACACACACACATACACACACACACACACACATGCCTGCACACAGAACACGCACACACACACACACACACAGACAGACAGACAGACAGACAGACAGACAGACAGACAGACAGACAGACAGACAGACACACAGACACACAGACACACACACACACACACACACACACACACACACACACACACACACACACACACAGTCACAGTGGGTGTCATTCTTGTCAAAATTTTAGTGTGCAAGTAGATGACTGTGTGCTAATGTGTCATTTCAGGAGATTTCTTTGGACTCATCTTCATTGGGAATGCTGAGTGAGTTGAACGTATTTTCAAGCACAGGAGAACCAACTCTGGCCAATGGCTCAGTGTGTACTGTGTGATTCTTGTTTGGAGAGGCGGCAGATCACACAGGACCATGAGCAGGAGACAAAAGCATTGCAGACAGTATGGACTAATTTACGTACCACTGTAAGACGTTTGTATTCCATGGAAGCAACGAGTCTGAGTGAAGAGGAGGCTGTGACGTTTCGTAACCAGGTGGACAAGTGAGTATTTGTGGTTCCTGTGAGCCTTTCTGTGGCAGAAACTGCTGTAGGGGCTATGAAGGGCTGTGTTGTGATGGGTATATGACACAGTAAGAAATCGCTGTTGAAATGTTCAGTCTACTGCTTTTTGTTCTTCCACTTATTATACTTTTCTCGTTTTTGCTTTCTCTTTATTGTTTAATGCCTGGACTTGGTGTTGAACACATTTCAAATTTTCACTTGTTTTGCACACTGGAGTAGTCCAGTTTTTTTTTATTGTTTCTGCTTTTTTTTTTTTTTTTTTTTTATGGCGTTATGGCGTTAGTGTTCATTCATTTTTTTTTTTTTCTTAAAGCTAAGAATATATGGATCAGCGGAAAAATGATGGAAAATCATCACCAGTATTCAAATTGCCGTGCCAAGAACATCCACGCTGATTATTTTGATAAAGTTTTAACAGGTTCTTGATGCCAGACACCAGAATCTTAGCATGCCACCTACAAGTACAAAAGAGGAACGGAGAAATATGATGAAAAATAGTCCCTATACTGCACTGAGAGTAGAGAACACATGAACTCAAACTAGCACAATTTGGGGACACTGTATTCAGAATATGTAGTGATGCCGAAGGAGCGAAACAACCAAGGGTGAAGACACTGCAGAAGTACAGACATCAGTGAGAAATGGAACACTTTCAGAAAAGGAGCAGTAATCTCAAGAAAGGGATGGAAAATACCATGGGAACTGAAAAGACTGGAAATCTCAGCAAAGTGTTCTGGGCAAAGCAGAATCAGCAAGAAAGATGAGGAGCAAACAGAAGAGACCCAAGATTGCTTCTACAGAGACCATTTTCAGTTTGCTAGGAAATTTCATTGAGCCGCCCAGTACTCTATTCACCACAAAAAGTTTTAAGCTTTGTACTGTAGCCCTCATTTACTTGTTTCCTTCATTCGTAATCACAACCAAATGCTGAAGTGTTGAAGTAAGTCCCTTTTTTTTTTTTTTTTGTCTTGCGTTAATCTCTTCGCATCTGGAGGTTCATAGAAATTGGGTAGTACGGTGTGACACACTGATTTTTGAATCTTAAAGTATTTAACAGATGTGACAGTGTTGGTTTTTGTGCATGCCAGAGCAGCTCTGAGGTTTAGCCAGCACGATGATGGGGCCAACAAGACTTCCAAACATGGAAGATGAGGTATCCTGACATTTTTTTGAGGTAGGCTGATCCGTCAAAATTAGGGCAAGTCTCAAATGACTTGCCTGTATCACACAGGCATTTTGCTTGAGGATGGAAGATGGCATCTTAAACTTGCAGTGTTTTTCTTGCATGTTGTGTCGTCTTGGAAGATGCATGTATACTGTGTTAAGTAAGTGAGTGAGTGTGTAGAGAGCGTACAGAATCAGAGGTTTCCATCTGGGCAACTGGCGATATAAATGGACTTCACATGATGTGATTATTAGCCATTAGTGAGGTGGAGAAAGTTAACCCTTTCACTGCCAGACATTCTGTTTTGCATAAATCCCCATCGCCAGCCATTTTTCCAAAAAAGCTCTTATTGTATACCAGCATATGTGAAACGCGAATATCTCTGGAACTGAACAACCAATTCTCATGCTATTTTTTGTAAAATGGAGGAGATACACTGTACTTTTATTATATCATAACATGTTAGTAATGGTAAGTCAACAACAATTTCAATTTTTTAGTGATTTTAAGTGCAAAAAAAATGCAAAATAAAAAAAAGAATGTTATGTTTCTTCTAAGCGTAAAAAATAAAGAAAGAATGCCAACAAACTCTCAACAAGGGAGGAAAATACTCCACTCACAACTGAAGACCAGAAAGTATGGTATTTCCAACAGAAAAGTGCATGAAATAGCCACAAATACAACTATGCCAATAGCAGGGAACACGCACGCGCACACACACACACACACACACACACACACACACACACACACACATATTCTTATGCCTAACTGGTACACATGTAAGAAAGAAAAAGGGGAACACACACACACACACACACACACACACACACACATACACACACACAACACACACACACACACACACACACACACACACACACACACACACACACACACACACACACACACGTCCCTTTCACTCTCAACAGTAATATATATATATTTTTTTTTATGAACACAAAGTCATTCATGTGCCTGTTGGTCTCTGAACCCTTGCCATTCAGTTGATCTATATAATCAGCTGTACACCCACTCGAAACACGTCTGTGCTACTTGCCTGTCACGTGTGTCAGTTGGCCACGCCCCCTTCAACCTCGACCAGCAAGAGTCGGCCACAGCGTGTGTGTGAAATTCGTTGCCTAAAGTCTTAGTTCGCTCCCTCACATAGAGTTAGTAAACAGTCAGTCAGTGCTGGCTGGCTCAACGCAAAAACACTGGGGCACATGCGGTAGGGTAGTAAGCGGGCGTCTTATCAGCCTCTCATAACAATTTGGCCACGGTCCAACGCTTCACATTGGAATAATTCGGTCAAGCCCTCACTATCGTTCTTTACTCGTGACTGTCTGGGTCTTCTTCAACTGTATTAGGAACAACCGACCGTCTGTTCAATATTCCCAGCACTTGATCTGTGGTAAATGTACGGCAAGGTCGACTACGTAAAGTGCTTGGTGGTGACATCATAGTGAATGGAAAAACAATCGGAATAAAGTCAGTAAAACACTGAACTGAATAGTGTTCTGACAAAGCAAACGGCTGCTGGAGCATGGGCCAGACCATCCCCCAACTATGACGTTTATTGCTGGCTTTTTATCTCATGAACTAGGATCGTGAGAGTATCGGGAGTTAGGTCACCCTACTTTGTTGCCAAAAGGCGCCTTTGGCGCTCTGCCAAGACGTCGCCAAAAGGCGCCTGTGGCGGTGAAAGGGTTAAATCTCAACCTTGCATCCTTCTGATGTCTCTCCTTAGAACATGGAAAAAAAAAAGTTTCCTTGTTCAAGCACTAATATCTGACCCAAAAAAGTGGTATCCTATTTATGCAGTAGTATCTGATCTTTAAGGGTTTATCACACACAAATTTAGTACAACACAGATGTTTGGAATGAAACAATGCTGGTTACAGCAATATTTCACTTTTATGAGTCTTATGATGGATTTTGATTGTGTGTGTGTGTTGTGTGTGTGTGTGTGTGTGTGTGTGGCCTTTGAAACTCCAGTTTTTCCCACATTCTTTTTCTTTATCTTAAATTTTTTTTTTCTTTATCTTAAATTTTTTTCTTTGAGGTGGGGCTTCCGTCTTCCACTGTCTTCTTTCTTTTTTCCTTAATGGACTGGCACTTACTGTGCATGTCTGTTCTTTTACTGGGAATATTCACATGAAGATTAAAAAAATTTGGTGTTTGATCAATTGATGCAAAGCAGCTATATAGATTTATTTATTTTACTACCATTTAGTGAGCTGACTCACTCTTTCTGTTGCATTTAAAAAGTGGGTTTTAACAAAAACAGTATAAAACAAACAAAACAAAAAAAAAAAAAAAAAGAAATAGGCATCCAATTTATTGTTCTTGGAAGGGATGGGCTCAATCTTTTCAGAGGTAGAAAAGAGTATTCTTAACCTCGGGGTACCAATATGTGATGAATTTTTTTTTGTTTTGTGTGTGTGTGTGGTTTTTTTGTTTTTGTTTTCAGGACTACCTTTAAAAGGCTGGGTAGGAGTTAGGTTTACCAGTGTACACCATTTCTTTTTGTCCTTTTTTCTGAAACACACGTATGTACTCACATCTGCACACATAAAAAACACACTTTCGCACACATATACACGTGTGTACAGTTGCACTCTGACGTGCACACACACACACACACACACACACACACACACACACACACACACACACACACACACAGTCACTGTCCTCCTCTTATGTCTGTCTCTCTCTGTTGTCTGTTTTTTTAGTGCATTACTTAATGCTTTCTGTTTTTTTTTTTTTTTTTTCTTTTTCTTTTGGCTGTCCCATCCTCTGTGACACCCAAATACTTAAGGGGAGAGGTGGCAGGAAAACTTGACCATTTTCTTTAAAAAATGATGTTTGGGGTTTTTATGTGTTTTTGTGCTCAAGAAAGTCTGTTGAAACCCTCTGTGGTGTTCATTATGTCTATTTTCATATTTTTCTTTGTAAGGTATGACTTTGCTGGAAGGAGGTGTGTATGAAAATTGCTTGACTTCTTTATTTTCAACTGTTGTTTTCTCAAAATCAGTTACTATAAATCAGCAAAACCGTTGTCACAACGGTTGATGTGGAAGGAACACAATATATCTGGATTCAGACTAGCTAGCTTGGTATTTTTTTCTTTCTTTTGATCAGAAATGATTTCTGCATGCAATTACATTTTATTTATAAGTCAAAACAGCACTTGCCATTTGCTGTTTCTGTTTGAAAAATTCAAAGGAATGAAACGCAAAGCCTGATGGCCACCATATGGAAAAAAAAATGATTGGAAAAAAGGCAGTTTAGATATATAAAAATCCTTTGTAATTGCATTACTATACCTCAGCAAAACAAGAAAAGTCATTTTTCAAGTGCCTAACATGTTTGCTATGATAGAAATACAGTTCTTGTTATGAACCCTTTGTTTTTCATCGTTTTGCCCACATTTGTGGTCCCCAAATCACACAAGAGCTTTGAAATCACCCAAATGTTTTTTTCCCTTGTTTTTTTTTTTTTTGACATAAGCAATAGAAAAAAATGAAGTTTTAAAAGAACAATGGTTTAATTTTCGTGCCACCTCTTGCCTTATTAATGTTTTCTTATGACTTTGTTTTTCTTTGCTCTCTCTCTCTTACAGTACTTCATGCTTTCTTTACTCCACCTGATGAACATGTATTTTGCATGAATTGTATCTGTGGAAAGCTGGTAGGCAGAAGAGAACTGATGAATATGTGTTAGTAATAGACCAACAGAAGCAACTTTAAATGTTTTTTGATTGTTTACATCCTGTGTGTTTTGTAGGTCTCGGTGAGCAGATGTGAAGATCTCTGGTTTCAGGTTGTGCAGTCGTGATCCCCACCAGCTGTTTCAGCGGCTAGAGTCCCAGGTTCGGGAGTTTGTCATAGAGAAGAAGATGAACTTGAGGAAGAAGATCAACGCTGGACACAGCACACCTCCACAGGCTCGAGAAATCATGAGTACACTGCTGGAAGAGTACAACAACTTAGTGATATTGCTCGTGTTGTCTCAGAGAACCTGTCCACATTGGTGAGTTTTGCAAACCTGTTCCAGTGGCCTTTTATTGGTGTCAGGTGAACTGCATAGCTGCTTATGCACATTCATATTACTGTCAGGCATGGCGTTGCATGGGAACTTGAAGAACGGACAGGTTTGCAGTT
>JADBJO010000108.1:222500-307500 GCA_016801955.1 Conus betulinus | reverse complement strand
TGTTTCAGAAGTGATCTTTTGGAGAGCTCTGTGCAAGTGATGTCCTTGACAGTATTAAGTTTTAGTTGGCTTATACATTCCAGTGCATCATCATTTTTGACAGATTTTTCCCATTTTTTAAAACATAGATTTTAGTTATCTGTGTTTTTTTTTTTTAATTGTCTTTCTTTGTTCGGGTGGGGGGGGGGGGGGGGGGTTAAAAAAAGAACAGCGTCTACACCATTTGTTGTTAAAAAAACTATCAAGAAAACAGATTTATGATGTACTGTAACATACAAGAAATGAGAAAACCAGGTCATTTGTTTTTCAGTGTAAGCCATTTTCTATTTTAGTATGTTTGATCAAAAAGAAACATGATTTCTTGTAAACTTTACAGACAGATAACAGAGTAATGAAATGACTGGAATTAGTTTTAGTGCAACTGACTATTATGAACAAAGAAATGAAAGTTTACAGTGGAGAACAAATATCCTGGTTTGTGCATTCAGGTGATGCGTGTCTGTGTGTTTTTTTTTTATATCATGATTTTCAGATTGTAAAGTGCTGCAGATTTTATATTGTTGTAGAGTGCATACTTTGATTTTTAAGAAAATGTATTGATCATGAATTATTTACCACACACTCTAGAATATTGAACAAAGCAACTCTGCAACGTATCGTTCCAAATCTCAAGATCAGTGATTATCACTAATCATCTTACAAATCTCAGTTTACTGCTAAGAATTTTTACATTTCTTAGGCAACTGCTTATTTTTTTTTTTTATTAGTTTAAATGCAGCTTTTCAGTTTGCTGTTTCTGTCTTTGGCAATTACTTTTTGCTGAAATTCCACATGGTATGAATATCTCATAGTGGTACACTTTTAGACAGTGTTTTTCAATCATCCGCAGCATCAGACAGTGTGTGCGATGATTGTTTGCCAGATATGCTTGAGAATTTAAGTAAAATATTAATTAAATTGTGCTGTTTGTATGCCCCTTTGAAATCATAATCTGAAATTGTTGTTGACTGGTTGGTTGACTTGGTTATGACATGTATAGAGGGACACGGTGCTCAGAAAACAGGGAAAAACCAATTGAACCATCAAACTGGTTTTAAAAAAAACAAAAAAAAAAAAAATCATCCAATGGCCTGAAAATTATGGTATATTCATGAAGTTTGCTGTTGCTGCATCAGAAACAGAAGGCTTCACTTGCATCTATAATTCAGTAATCATTGAAACTTTTTTTCGGCAGGTTTTTTCTTGTTTTTAACATTAGTGTTGAATGCACGTATGTGAATTTGAATGTGCAGATTTGTCTGCTGTTATCATTTCTTGATAGCAGTGTCATTTGTAGTTTTGTTCTCTTTCTGATGAACCACAAGTGTAGGTCTTTTGATTTGATACACACAAACTTTCATTTCATATAAAGCCTTTTTTGTGGGCTATAACCTCAGTTCAGATACAGACTTGCCACTTGATGTGCATGGCTGTTGTGATTACAAATTCATATTGAAATATCATTTGCAAGTGGTGACAGAAAACACCCTTATTATTAATACAGGTTGAAGCTGAGTGCTTGTCAGTTTAAGCTTTAAAAGAAAATGTACGAGGTGCTGGTGTTGTGCACAAGATTTTTGGTTAGAAAAAAACTTGCTTCTGTAGAGTGTCCGTTAGAAGTGGTACAGCTGTTGAGAAAATGATTTTGCAGGCAGGCAGGTCTGTATCTGTAGGTAGGAATACTTTCATGTGTTGTTTGTGTGTCTGTGACTCTGTGTGTGTGTGTGTGTATGCATGCAGTGGTAGTAGATGCATGCATGCATGGTACATGGTGCTCTTCCAGATTTTTTACTCGGTGTATTATGTTTTGAAAATGCATGACAATGTTTTCAGTTTGATTAAATCAGATGAAAGTTTAAGTTTTAAACCTGGAAATTCTGCAGGAGATGAGCTACATCTGGACATTCCAGGTATATGATTTGCGGCTGCTTGCTTCATATTGTATGTAGTTCAACAAAGAAATACTACACATTTTCTGTGTTAAGTATATTCTATGAAACCTTAGCGAAACTATGACCTATATGTTAACCCAAGCAAGGGGGGTATAGGACATTCCACCTGATTCTGTTCCTGATTTTCCTGGAGCATTAACATGTGGGAAGTTTCTTAAACCGGAAAAGCTCCCATTTGCTTGGTAGGCCTTTATGGTCCATGAGTCTATCCCAGACTCCCATCTCTTCCTTTCCCAAGAGGTCCACCTTTTGCAGGAAAGGTCTCGTTCTCAAACTTGGCAGGTCGCTTTCCTGGAGCTATGCCTGGCAGATTGGGAGTAGACTGCTTTGTTCAGTTCAGTGGTTTATTTAATGTCTTTTCATTATGAGTAGACTGCTAGGAGGGGTCTGAGGCGGTTCAGTGACAGACGTCTTCTTGGAGGTGCCTAGACTCAAGAGTCCTTCACTCTCTGCCAGTTCGCAAATCCATCCCCCATTGTGCCCTTTATCCAGTCTGGATCCCTACCGTCCAGTGGTGAAGGGTCCTGCTCCGGCAGTCTCTTCCCAGGGTCCTCCACTGGCCAAGAACCGTAGATCCTTCGGACACAAAGGGGCTAGGGCTGGGCAAACCACCAAAGGCCAATCGGGTACCTGATCTCCGGGCCAAAAGCCTGCCTCTTGTCAGCTGGCTTACCCCCAGTGACTAACCACCGACCTTGGGCGATCACCCCCCACAGGCGATCCTATAGGCGGTCTGTCCTGGCACCTCGGTGCCTGGGAACAGCTTCCTGCATGCCAGTGGGCCCTGCGGGTGATCAGGTCAGGTTTCCCCTTTCATGGGGTACAGTAAAGGCCCCATTCATGCCCTTCCCTCTTCCTTTCGCTCCTCCTCAGGGGCCCCCAGGTCTCAGACCGGAAGATCCTTTTGCTTTTAGTCAAGGGGGCCACAGGGAAGGTCGTTTCCCATTTCCCTCCAGGATTTTATGGCAGAATCTTTGTGCTCCCCAAAACTTCTGGGGGTTGGAGACCTGTCCTGGACCTCTTGTCCCTGAACAGGTTCCTCCACGACTTCCATTTTTGGATGGAACCACCCATGTCAATCCCACGATGCCATGCACCTGGGCGACTGGGCGGTATCCATCGACCTGAAAGATGTATACTTCCACCTCCTGATTCACCTGAGGGACAGGAAGTACCTTGGGTTCGTTTGGAGGGACCAGGCCTTCCAATTCAGGAAGCCTGCCCTGACAACAAGGTCCCTGCTTCAGTCACAGTTAGGCATTCTGCTCAGCAATCAAGATGTGCTAAACCTTCATGCCTGGCTATTGTGTGGGACGCGCTGTCTACACTAGGCATTTCCCCTGTGGTAATTGGCCTTGAGGAACAATCTCACAGGATGGGCACACAAGGGGGTATACAGTGTCCACTGGAACGGCTGGCTTTCTTTGGAGCTCCTCCCATGCAGTGTCTCCCCACTCCCCCTCTCGCTTTGAGAAAAGCGAACTACTTTTTGCCTTCTCTCATCTCTGAGAAAAAGCCCTCAGCCTCCTCTGTGAGGTGTCACAGGGTGGCTATCTGCACCACCATCCGTCAGTCGGGCAGCCCTTCCTTTGCGGACAACCCCCTCCAACATAAACTTTGGATATACCCAAACATTGACTTCACCATCTTAAAGCCGATTAATTTTCCAATTGTAGGAGGGATGGGGTGAGCAGGACTGTTATTTAATATGATAGGTACTTTGGGCACAGTCATTGGATGGCACTTTGTCCATCACATCACTCTCTGATTGGTACTGATATTGGTGTTGATTTCTTCCACTGCTTTCTATCTGGCTGATGCTTTTAGGGCTTTTAAGATCAGAATTGCTTTAAAGTTGTTTTTATCCTATAGGGTCATGTGTGCCAATCAAAAATTGAATAATATGGTGATGTTGCCAAAGGCCTGGGGAATACATTGTGTGAGAGAAAGAGAGAGAGAGAGAGAGAGAGTGAGAGAGAGAGAGAAACGCACACACACACACACACACACACACACACACACACACACACACACATATTATTTGTATGTGTGAGCTTACGCATACATGATTTGAATTTGAACATGAGAGTGAGGGCTGTTAAATGACTGAATAACGACAGGGGAGACTGAAGAGCTCTTTTGTAGGCAGGTTTCAGTTTGCCACTGCAAGCACCATGTATGCTTAAGTGTGGGTACATGTTGTATGCATAGGGCTGAGGTAAGAGGCAAGCGGGTCACATGTAGGGGTTGTTGAAGGCTTATAGGGATTGGATAATTGTTGCTTTTGGTATTCATGTGTTGCCTTTTATTCTGTATATATCATTTGAATGGTATGCATGGTTATAATGTCATTGATTTCTTATGTAAACCAAGATGGTAATGACAATACTTTTGTACTAGAGGCAGGGAAGGTGGGAAGGTGGGTTGAGGTGAGGGTTGGAGGGGAAGGGGGGTGCAGTGAAAGGGTAAGTGGGCCAACAGCTGAGATGGATGGAACAAATGAGGATTTGTTAAATCCCGATGATCGCTGGATAGCAGCAGTAAGTCAGGATTGTGGATAAGAATATCTGACAACAAACAGCAAAGATGATGACTTTGAAGAGTGTGGATGTCCATGCACCATTCACCATCATGGGGCTTTTCCACTTCCTATTAATTGCGAGAATCCAATTGTATCAAGAAAGTGACAGAGCAAATAAAGTCAAAAGTCCGGAAAAGGGAGCACACACTATCCCAGCCTGGTCAGTGCCCAAACAGAAACATACCTGTGAACAAGTGTTTTCAGACACACCTGAAAACTGGTGCAAACTCAAAACCAGATAAAGTTGGAAAAATCTGGTTTGTCAGCGAACAAGCTCGGGTCAAAAAACGTTGCAGAAATCACGCTGGTTTACTCTGTTATCCAGGTGAACAAGTGTGGTACTTTGAATGGAGTCGCACAAAGTGCTCTGAACCCAGAACCATGGAATCGCAGGCAGGCTGGTAAAGGGAATGGACAGCAAACAAGCCCGGGTCAAGAACATTGCAGAAATCACCCTGGTTTACTCTGTTATCCAGGTGAACAAGTGTGGTACTTTGAATGGAGCCGCACAAAGTGAGGTCACAGCAAAGGCAATTCCAGCAGCATTTGAAAATGCTCTGAACCCAGAACCTTGGAATCTCAGGCAGGACTGAGTTGGAAGGTGTCGGTGGTCATGCTGGTGTGTACTGTTGTGTCAGTTCCTTCGAACAGTTTGTTCCATTCTCAGGATCTCTTGTAGTTGAGCCCCTTACCCGCAGCCAGCCAGTGGGAGAGAGATGTGTTCAATCCCCTTGATTCGTGTCAAGGTCCTGTGTACTCTGCACTGAGTTTCAGTTCAAGCTCAGGCAGAGCCCAGAGACAAGTGAAGGAAGTATCAGGCCTGCCTAACGCACCATGTGCAAGTCCGCCACCTGCTTTGTAAGGAAGAAATGGTGGAAAAAAAATCCTGCTCCTGTGGGGAGTTTTACCACTGTACATGATGATGTAATGTTGAAATCATGTTTAACCCTTGTGAAATGCTTTGATCATTTTTGTTTTATGATTCTCTGTGCTTTGATGCCAAATATTTCTTTGTGCATTTTTCTGCGTACTTTGCTCTTCAAATGTTTATGCAATATGTCTAAACAGGGAATATGATTGAACCTCCTTCTTTGAGCATCATACGTTGTACAGTGTTCATTGAAAAAGTAATATTAAAGGGACATATGGCCCATTTCTTACGAAATCAGTGGGCATGCACAACACACACACACACACACACACACACACACACACACACACACACACACACACACACACACACACTATATATATATATATATATATATATATATATATATATACATACATATATATATATATATGTATACATACAATTTTTCATACAGTTTTCAGTGCAGTTTAAAATGTTGAAATACCTGGCTTGTTTTTGTGTTTGTCTGTCAAATCTGGCCCTTTGACTGGTTCGCTCTCTCCATTCCATAGCAGCAAGCTTTAAAAGGAACATTTCCATTTCTCCCACTTTCAGTGTTGATAGGATTGAGTTGGTCACTCCTTTCAGGACAAGGGCCGATGTGGCCAGTGGTTTGAGTGAAATTCTGTGCACCGAACGTCCTCTCAAAATCTGCAGTGTGAATGAAATACATCGGCACATTTGGGACACTGGAAAGACCCTTCGTGTCACAAAATGTCCATAGGTTCCCACACGTGCTTAGGGAGTGAATTAGATACCTGTTGGGTTCAATAACTTGGGAGCTTCCTTCGGGCTTTCCCTGCTCTGTTTAGCATCAAAATCAATGAAATTGTCAGTTTTGTAAACCAGGGATCCGAGTCCATTTCTGTTAGTTGACAACTTTGCAGTCTGTGCCATTGGAGCCACCTTTTGCTGGATAAGATCCAACAGTGGGGTTGTCGAAAATGGTTTTCATTTTTCTGGTACAAAAACTCAAGTGCATCCATTTTCACATCTTTTGACAATACTTCTCTGACTGTGAAATTTGTCTGGATAACTCCACCATTCCAGCTTTGAAGGAATTCAACTTTCTTAAAGTCGCATCCAGCAGTTGAGAGTTTATTGTTGGAAAGCATTGATTATTGTGAGATCTGTGGCATGTGCAGATTTGGGTACTGATGAGAAAACTACTGAATCTTTACAGTGCCCTGATCCGCTCCAAACTGGACTATGGCTGTGTTGTCCACAGTTCTGCCAGGTCTTCCTTCCTCAAAACTGTGGGTCCCATCTACCCATTAAGGGCATCAACTCTGGGGACATTCCACACCACCCCAGTATACAGTCTTGAGTACAGAGATAGTGGAACCATCCCTTTCCAACTGTCGGCTGAAACTTTCTTTGAACTATAATTCAAACCTCTTCCATGAAACACCAAGCTCTGCTTATGAATGGTTTTGATCTGGAATTCCTCAAGAAGTTTGAAGACAACCCAGTCCCATTCTACTCTCTCCGGAATTAATTTTTTGCTAGTATGAACAATTGAGATGTAGACCTGGGAAATAGATAGTGAGTCATCCAAATTTTCAGATGACCCATCATGGACTTTCCTCACCCTTGAGATCTGTCTCGGGATCTGGCATCAAATCACAAAGATTCCACCGGTTTCTTTCATATACAATACACTTTTTTGCAGAATTTGCTGCAAATTTCTCACCTTGCAGGAATGTTTACTGATAGCTCCAAATCTGAAGAGAGGGTTGCCTCTGCAGCATTTTGTGCAACCACTCCTCCTCAGAGATGGTCTAAACACAATACCATTGACAGCTCTATCTACACTGCTGAGCTGACAGCCTTGGTCCTGGCTGCTGAAATGGTGTCTTAATCAAAACGTAAAGGTTTCTTCATTCTGTTGGTTTCCCTCTCTGCTTTGGAGGCCATTGCTAGTCCAAACTTTGAGCATCCTCAACTGCTGAAATTGTTTGAACTGTACGCCTCTCTGAAATCTGATGGATACAACATAGTTTTTACTTGGTCCCTGGTCATGTGGGCATTGGAGGCAGTGAGGTGGTTGATCAGCTTGCCAACAATGCCATAAGTAAAGAAATGAGCAGATTCTCTAGGCTATCCCTCACACTGATCTGAAACCCAAGTTCAGGCTCAAGTCAAATACGGCTGAGAAGAAGGATGGATCTGGCTTATGGATAACAGACTGTACCGAATCTTTGCAAACCTGAAAGAGTTTTTAACCATGTTCCACAGGCGTAAAGAAGAAATGGGTTTTGTGCCATTTGCACACAGGCCAGTCCATTTGCATCCAGTCCTATCTTTTTAAAGGTGAAGAAGGTAGGTGGTATATTTCATATGGTTGTTCAACTTACAATGAAACATGTTCATAGAGAGTATTGGTACTTGACATTATGTCAGACATAAACACTTCACAGAAGACTCCATAAAAATCTTGTACACTGATGTCCCTCCTGATGTGATTTTTGAAATATTGGAAGAGATTAACATTTTTCATCGCATCTAAGATTTAATGGAAGAAAGATATTTTATGAAATTTTGGTGTATTTTTAGGAAATGTGTTAAAAAAAAAAAAAAAAAAAAAAAAAAAAAAAAAAAAAAATCCGTATTTGAGAGTTGACTCCAACGGGCTGACAGCCCTGATGTGACTCTGCGCTGTTGGCTGGACTGTAAGCAACATTATCTCTCTCTTTTCCTTCATACCGGAAGGGACCGGAATAGCTCAGTTGGTAGCGTGCTGGACTTGTAATCTTGGTGATCCTGGGGTTGCAGGTTCGAATCTCCGCTGGGCCGTTTCGGTACAGGGGGATTTTTCCCTGGGAGTTAACATTGGTTCCGACTCCACTTTCCATACAGTCCTTCGAATGAGACTATAAACCGAGGTTCCGTGTGTGAAAGCATGCATATCTTGCACACATGTGAAATCCCATCACCAAATTTCGGAAGAGAAGGCCAGTTTGGCTGTTGGTATGGATGACATGTTATACATAGCATCCACCTTGCGTAAGAAATGGAAAAAATGTAGTAAGGAAACTGAGTGAGCAATATTGAACGACATTGACTGGATGACACGGGAAACAACTGAATGAAGCACCAGCTGGCAGTTCTTCAGTCGGCACTACCCAGGTAGGCAGCCCGATGGGTAAACGAGTGTGGCTTGTAAAGCGCTTAGAGCTTGGTCTCTAGCAAGAATAGGCACTATGTAAGTTTCATTATGATGATACCAGTCTGAAATCAAAGCTCAAACTTATGTCAGAGACCTGGCAAGAGTATTGGAGCTCGCAGATCAGTGACAAACTCTTCCAAACCGTCCAGTCATGAACAAGTTGAACTATGTGCCATTGGTGGTCATGAAGAAGAAACAGTTTTGTACTGATCACACACATGCCAGTCCTTTTTACACCCACTGCTATCTGTTAAAGGTGACGAGGCATCATAATGCATTTCCTGTGATGGTTTCACTCATTACAAAACATTTTATCATAGTACTTACACTATAGAGTGTTGAGACTTATATTTAGTCAGACTATATGAAAGCCTTGTCCAGAGATGACTGACCTGACATGATTTGGAGTTTCTGAAAGATATAAACAGTTTACATTGAGATTTTGTTAAAAAAAAAAAAAAAAGATTATAAAGCAGTTCTAGAAAATATGTTTTGTTGGTTTATGTGTATGTGAGTGGTTTTTAACTTTTTCAGTCTGTTTAGAGAATTGACCTCAGTGAGATATGATCCTTGATTTGGGCCCTTTGAAGCCGGCTAAGCCGTAAGCAGCATAAATTGAATTGTCTTCCCCTCTCCCAACTCCCACTCCACCCTTTTTAACCATTTGTTAGTAAGACTGTTCCATGTGAACCCCTGTCGGAACCTATATCCTGCTTGCTCCCTATTTTTGAAAAGAACAAAGGGATAAGTATCAATCTGTCTAGTCCATGCTGAACATAAAATTACATATTTGTGATATTCTAAACAGACGACTGTTCTGTTTTAGGGCAAACACCTATTTTGCAAATGGCCACAAGAAAGTAAAGTTGGTGTGTGTGCTTCAGAATAAAAACATTAGATAGCACTGTCTGTTCGCCAGTGTCATATGGGGAATTGGCAGGGAAAAAGAAAAAACAACAACAACAAAAAGACAACGAAAAACAAAAAGTTCTAGAGACACCTCAGCCTGGAACTTGTGTTTGTGAATTTGAATATGGTAGTAACATCTGTGTAATGTGTGTAGATTTGGAAGGCATCGGGTTTCAGTCCAAAAATTTGAGCTGTGTTTCAAGATGAGAGATGGAAAAGTTTCACACACACCAGCTAGAGATTTCTTTTTGTCCATCAGTTTAACGACATTGTATAACAGTCTATTCAGTTCACACAGGCGGGTCTGACTGTGCAAGGTTTAGTACGTCGTCTTACTATTTAGCTCCAGCACTGCGGGTAGCAGTACCATGATCTGCCTCGTTCAAGAAGGGAACAAGATGGAACAATGAGTTCATCAATGTGATAATTTTCTTGAGATGGCAAAAAATGACAACACATCTTGTTTCTTTTTGTGAAAATTTAACAAGTTTAGTTATGAAGCCATGATAGCAACCAGTGGATGTTTTTTTGTTTGTTTGTTTGTTTGTTTGTTCAGAAGACACTGGCACACTTGCTTGTTGTTGTTGTTTTGGTTTTGCTCCCTCAAACCCACACCTAATTCTTCCCACTGGTGCATTTGTTAAACGCAGGAGCTGGATGTTGGTGGAAACCCTGCTTGTGTTGTTTTTTAAAAATTTGTTGCTGTCGAGTATTCCTGTACAGGGCTGGATTTGATGGCAGCCCTGCTTGTGTTGTGTTGAAATTTTGATGTCATATCTTAGTTTTCCTATGCATACCTGGATTTGATGGCAGTCTGCTTGTGGTGGTGTGAAATTTGTCGTATCTTGGTTTCCCAGTGTTGAAATGCATTTGGATGGCAGTCCTGTTTGTTTTGAAAATTGTTGTATCTGAATATTCTTTTGCAGTGTTTGTAGGCAGATCAAGTTGTTTTAAGTGGTTTTAGAACCTACACTGTTTCTTATATCGGTAGAAGTGCTGCTTACGTACTTGCATCTTCAACAGTATACTTGTCACGATCGTTATTCATGCAGAACTGATACTGTATCGTGATAGGACAACCTGTTATCTGTGGAGAACAAACATGACATCTGTTTCTCTCTACCTTTGCAGAAAGACCATTTGCGACGGTTCAACGTGACGTGGGAACTGCACAACAAACACCTTTATCACACCATTGTTTACACAGAGCCAGCTGTCCAGAACTGTCTTGAGTCGCTTTGTGAGCAGCTAAGGTAAGACTCTGCATGCCTTTGTGTTAGTGGTGCTGGACAGGTGTGTTTACTTTCGTCTTAGGTCGGTATAAATAGTAATGGTTATAGCAGTGCATGTTTAGCACTTCTCTTAGAACGTGTGCACATCTTTCAGAACCTGTACAAGTGAAAAAATCAGATGAAATAATCTGCCTGCACCAGTTTCTGTCAAAAAAGAGAAACATTTAGAAAAAAATTGGACTGGTCACCACAATTTGTGTGAAGTCAGTCAGGTGTTCTTTCTTTCTTTTTGGGTGTGTGTGTGTGGTGGGGTTGGGAGGCTGTTTTCAGTCAAGATTCATAGCTGCCAGCCTGTCAGAATTTTTCTTGATGTCCCCTTGTTTAGAAAGCATTTAGAAACATTTATCAGTGAAAAAGAATCCAGAATTTAAAAATATTGTTGAAATTACAAAGTTTGGGAGGTTATTTTCAAAATGAGGCTGATAAAGTGAAAAAGAAAAAAAGATGGGAACATAGCCAATAAGTGAATGTTGGCAGTTGCGTATAGTGAAAAATGCATTTTCCTTTTAAAATCTTGTTCCTAATTTTGAAGTAGTGGGGGATTAAAAATGCTTTTATTCAGAAACCAGACTGCTCCTCTTCATTCAGCTATATTCCCTTCACCCTTGGTTCCACAATTTTTACAGCACAAGTTTGGCAGCTGTCTCTTTCAATCTCCCTTCTTTACTGTTTAGAACCTGCCCACTCGTTGAACACTAGTCTAAGGCCAGATTGATTTCATGCAAGATTGGTTCTGTCTTTTTTACCACCTTTTTATGTTAAAAGTTCTGATCTTTGGAGATAAAAATTGAATCTAACATGTGTGTTTGAATTGATCAGACATGGGGCTCTGGGACAAGGAATCCTACACAGAGGACACTTACCCCAACCTGATGAAAAACTTCGTCAGCTTCCGTAACGAGATGTCTGTGATACTTGTGCTCTGGCATGATTGTCAACAACTGATTGACCGATACAATGAGGAGCAGGTAGGTTGCGTTTGTCGAAAGATACTTTCTCTACAAATGTGTGTGTGTGCGTGTGTGTGCGTGTGTGTGTGTGTGTGTGTGTGTGTGTGTGTGTGTGTGTGTATAAGAGTATGCATATATCACATATATTATTGATGGTTTATTATTATACTTGAATACATGTGTGTTTTTCTTCCTTTTGTGTTCCACAAGTAATGATATGAGAGAAGTGTGTAATGGCATGCATGAATACAGGTGTGAAGAATGTGTGTGAAATCAGTGTTAGGGGTGCAAGTCATCCAGATATGAAATATTTTTTAAAATGCCGGTGCAACATCATTGAGATTTGTTGAGGAACTTAAAGTCTCTAGATGTTTGAAAAAGCAAAATTGTGTCTTTGGTTCATCTTCTTCTGTGATTCATTTGATGAAGATTTGTTCAGAACAGAAGAAAAATGTTCTTGAAAGAAAATTGCAGGTAAATTTCAAAGTCAGCTAACTTTGAATGCACAGTCTTCAGAACTTTGTCATGATTATTGAACCACTTCAGTCACAAAGTTATAAAAAGTCTTGAAAATGAGAAAAAAATGACTTCCTGTCAGACCATCGCTGGATTTTGGATTCTGCAGGGTGTGGTTGGTAAAGAGAAGGGAAGGAGAGAGAGATGAAGAATTTACTAAGGGTGATGTCGCTGTCTGTAAGCGAACCATTGAAAAATCACGACAGATGTGAAGAATTTTGTGATGAACTGGAGCTCAAACTTCTGCGCCAGAAGATCAATTTAGCATGTGTGTGTTTGTGGTTGAACATTAAGATACATTCATTGATCTAGTGGGGAAATGTAGGGGGTGGGATGAGAGTAAGGGGTTGAATTATTTTTTGTGATAATTTTAAGGATGGCAAGGATGGGATGGCCTTAATTCAATTTCAGATTAGGGATAGCCACAATTCAGTTTTCAGGATGGCAGATTATTCCCATCTTGCTCCCCAGTCTTATTTCTATTGATTTTTGCTCTCTGGTTCTTCATTAACATAGAAGTTTGACAGTTTTAGTTTGATGTGAAGTCCAAGAAATACATTAAAAATGAGAATAGTTATAAAGGATTGAATTTCAAAACAAGAAAAATATAGTTACTTCAAGTTCTAGTTTTTGGTAACATATGTAAGGTATGATCTAATATGATTCGTCTGGATAACAGACCCATCAGGAACTGCACCATCTCCACATAATGTTGCATTGTTGATCTGAACAGGCTGCACTTAAAGTCAAGCAGAAGTGGCTGAAAGAAGACTGGGAATTTTTCAAAGGCTCAACGCAAAATCTTAGAACAACAAGTTCTTAAGAACAACCCTAAAGCCTCGATGCCTCACAGGTTAGTATTTTTAATGTCTTTCTTGGTTTAGGGTACACGAGCCAGAACCAAAGGATGCTGAAAATGAAATTTTGAATCAGAATGTTTATTTGCATGGAATTTGGACTCTCGCCTTTAATTACAAATAACTTGTGATCTATGAGACAGACCTTTATTGTATAAATCTTTCCTGAAGTTTGTCATTGTTCTTTTTTTGGATTTGGTCATATACCAATCTTTTTCCTATCCAGTGTCATCTTTTTGTGTGTTTTTTTTTTATTTTGAAAGTACAACTTCTGTCTGATTTCAAATTCTAGGAAAGAAATTGGTTTGAAAGATGTGCTGTCAGTTTGGCTGTAAAAAAAAAACCTTGAAAAAAAAGCACTAGACATTATAGACATACAGTTTTATACATACTTTTTTTTTTTTTTGAAGGGGGGTGAAATTGATTCAGACCTGTCTGGACTTGACAACCAACTTTTTTGTTTTTGTTCGTGTTTATTTTTTGTTTTTGTTTGTGGTTTCATGACTGTTATTAGTTCAGCAGTTAGAAAATTTCATGCGGACAGCTTTTTCGATCTCGGTTTTACAGACCCTTCTGTGTGGACACATAAAAAGTTGTGCAACCCTCCTAAGGCAGTATGCCATGCTTCGCAATTTTTTTTAAAGCTAATGGTAATTCATCTTAAAATCTACAGGGACACTCTTTTTTCAGTTACTTGCCTGACTGGGCAAGTGGGGAAAAAAAAAGTTATTGTTATGCCCTGGGGTGGCTCATTGTTTTCCCTAAGATCACTCTCGGTGCATGTTCAGATCACTAATAAGGGAAGACTCCAGTGTGCCATCTTAGGCGAGCCACCAGGAAAAACCAGCATTTCTGAACTATGAAATCAGTGTCCCCATTGATTGTTACAAGCACACAAGTGATCGGTGGTTGGTCTTTGACCATTACTGATACATCCCAGTCTCAGCCTCTTTCATTCCCTAATATAGGATACTTACCTTTTGGTCAAGGGGAGAATGATGATTCATTAAGTGTGCTGGTTTATGGGAGTGGTCTTCACTTCCGAGTTAAAGAAATCTGACCAGCAGCTTTGGACGTGAGCCTCAGTCTTAAGGTTAGGTCCTCAGCTGCATGAAAAAAAAAAAAAAAACCTTCAAGGGTGCGCACTGAGTGCCTCAAGCAGCTGCAAAGCTTGACAGACAGGGCCCAATCCATCCCCCATGGAGAGCAAAGAATTGTAGACGTTTCTTATATGATGAGGGCAACTTTCTTGATGCTGAAGAGATCCATTTGACAGCTTTATTCTTTTTTTCCCCATTTTTTTTAAAATCATGTCACCTGACAGATTTGTGACAGTGACACCTACAATTTTTTCAGATGGTTCCAACATTCTTAGGTTCATGTATGAAAGGTAAAGTCACTTGACTGACGGACTCTCATCTTCCCAAATGAAGTCCATAACTTGTTGAACGTGATAGGTTCCAGAGAGGGCTACACTTCTTTACGTTGATGATAAAAGCTTCTGACTGGACTGATTGTATTAGACCTTTTAATAAAAGGCGAGGAGGCTCCATAGCACTTCCATGTAGTGACCCACTCATCATGAAATATTCTGAAAGAATGTTTGAATTAACATGAAATTCAACATAAACATTTTACAGCAGGGTCTGCGAAGACCTTGATCAGAGATTTTCTGTCAGGTCAGACTTACTAGTTTCTAGAAGTGGTAAATATTCTTTTGTTTGATCTAAGACTTTGTAAAACCTGAGCCCACATTTAAGGGGTAGTAAATATGTAAATCTTAAGTCCAGATTTAGGGGGTACTAAATTTGTTCATTACAGGCAGGCGGATTTTTTTTTTTTTTCTTTTCTTTTTTTTTTTTATGAAATAAATGTTGAATAGATTTTGAGAGTGTGACAGTCCTGATTTCGCCCTCTGTGGTCAGCTTGGCTGTGAACAACATGAGATTGAAATGATGCAATTTTTGACTCAGCTGAGTGAAATGCTGACCATTGCTCCACTTAGACTCAGAAAAGATTTAGAAAATGACAGGTCACATGAAGTCTGTTGGTCCACAAGGTGAAGGAACGTGTTTCATTTTGAGAGGGAAAAAAGGAACACTGGAAGTGATATTTTTGTTCTTTTTTTTTTTCTTGAATATTTTTGGCAAAAATAATTGTTCCATATCTTGTTGTTTGGATATCTTACCTATGTTTGGTTTTGTTTTGCTTGTATTTTATAGAGAGGAAAAAATAGTATGTGTGTACACCTTCTGCCTGTCTATTTGGAATATGTAATATTTTTTTTCTTTTTTTTTTTTTTTTTTTCCTGTTAATGCCTTTGGCATATGAGATATACCTGCTACCTTCAGTTTTGAGTTATCAGTTATCTATATTTTCTGCTTTTTTTCATCAGCTTTTTGTTTTTGAATCTCTCCATCGATGCCATTGTTACATGCAGACAGATGTGTGTGTGTGGAATTATGCATGTTGGTGTTTGAAGATGCATGACTTCAGTTGGTATTGCAGTCCATTCAAGTAGTCACTAAAGTTGTGGTCCTTTCCTACAGTCACCGAAGTTGTCCTTTTTTGCAGTCACTAAAGTCGTGTGGTCTGTTCCTGCCGTCACTAAATCTGCATTCTTTCCCTGCAGTCATGGAGTTGCTTTTTCAGCGTTTCCCTTGAAATGGACTTCGGTCCTCTAAATGGTGCAATTATTCTTGGAAATAATTTATTATAGATCCTTTTTTGATCAGCAGAAATGTAAGATGTAAAACTAAATCCTCTTGCTGATAAATGCCTCAAGTTTATGATAATGAAAACTTTTTTTTCTGTTGTTAATCCTTCTTCTTCTTCTCATCTCTTAAAAGACTGGTTCACTCAAATATGAGGTCTAAACACTGAGAAAAGATATACAAGCAAAGAATGTTTATAAGAAGAAATGGAAAAAAAAAATGTCGGAAGACTTGTTTGTCAAGTCATGGTGAAAGTGTCTCTGACATGCACTCATGAGCATCTTCAGATCTGACCTCACAGTTGAGTTAGCCCATCGGCAGGAAAAATCTGAAGCAGATTACTGATGAGCAGAGGGGTGTAAAGGATATCAGAATTATTGGTAGTGAGACAGGATCAAAATGGTTAAGAATGAGGATGAAGATGACATGAATATTGAGAAAATTCAGCTTTCAACGGTTTGGCAAGACTTTGCATCATAAATTCTTCTTTCTCAGTTTAAGAGAAAAAAAAAAAAAAATTTTTTCTCAGGTTTATCCTGTATCAGTCAGATCACTGGGGCTTGATATGCAAGCATAAAACCTATTGTATGCTTTCAGTCGTAGGATCCCTGGTGCTGGGTTCAGACAAAAGCCTGTCTAGGTTGGAAAAAAGTCACTAACCCAGCTTGCGTTCTCCTCCATACACAGAAATCATAGAGGGGCTTACTTGGAATCAGTGTATTATTTATTGCTCACATTTTCCCAAACAGTTTTCTGTGTTAGTGAATTCTGTAAAAACACTGTACTATACTTTCTTTGGAAAGAATTGGCTTGATGAAAGATGAATTACCTCATGATTAGATTACTGGAGCAGTTGAAATTGAACTTGGCACATGTGCAGTGAATCGTCATTTTTATAAACTTGGGCACTGGAAAGTGGGAGTGTTATTCTGATGTTGATGACTATCAACAGCAATTGTTTTGGGATTGCTGCTGCGAGGTACACATTGTGAAGTATTGAAACATTGTGGCTAAACGTGTTAAAACCTACAACCATGTTGTCATGTCAGAAACATCTCTCATTGTGAGGCATTGACATTTGAACTTTTCATTTAAAATGGATGGTGCAAGCTTTCATCTTCTTTTTTTTCTATTTTCAAGAAACATGTATGCACTTTTGCTTATTGCTTCAGTTAATACAGCAGTATCATCCAGAACTCTGCATCCTGTGCTTTCAGATGTGCATGATCGTTCACTTCTGTTGTATTTTCTTTCAGTTGATGTGGTGCACTCAGTTTCTTTGTTGCGCATTGTTGCTTTTTTCATTTTGGCTGGTTTGTGCATTCATCACTGATTTTTGCTTCATCAGCATTTTCTTTTTTTTTTGACTTGGCATCCATGCTTTATTTGTCCATTGATCACTCACACTTGTTCCTATGCGCTTTCTTCATTTGAAAAAGAGCACGTTCATGACTTTTTCATTGATCATTCGTTTCTCTATGCTCTAACTGAAGTAGTGCTGATGGCATGCAGCCTTTCCTCTGAAGCACTAGCCCCATCCATTGCCTGTCAGTGCAGACTTTGGCAATTCAGGCAGCAGAATCACCAGAGATTCTGTTTTTGCACTTGCAGTATGGAAGCCCAGTTTACAGAAACAATGAGAAACATGCTGACAGGCCAAAAGCCACCTGCTGAGGAGTCGCACTGTCCAAGGTGTAGCAGGAAAAGGTAGGAATGGATACTGTCGTGTGCACTTTTGAACAGAGATGGATTACAGTAATTGAGTTACCAAAATGTCATTTGAAAACAGGAAGTTCTTCTTCTTCAAGACTGAGCCTGTTAAGAAAATCAAGATCATCTTTGAGACATGATGAAGATCCTGAACTACAGCAAATTGGGCCTTTGACACCTGTTGAAAACTAGACCCATAGGAAAAAGTAATTTTATTATTTAGAGTGGTTTTACAATATACTTAACTGTCTGAATGAATGCTTATCCCATCTTTTTGAGGAACTTTGCTATATTATCAGCATCCTGAAAAAAAAAAAAAAAAAGAGAGAAAGACCAAGGAGCCAACTGTACCTCCATAAACAGTTAGGTCTACAGATTGATTGCACTGAGTTCATGTCATGAATCAGAGTCAGACTGTAATTCAATTTTTGCAGCTTTTCCTTGTGAAGCAAGGAGATAAGATGGCATCCTAGTGTCTGGATGGGTACTTGTATTGTAAAAACTGTGTTACGACTTTAAATGGTCAGATCCCTTCTTCTCATACTTGCCTATCCAAACAAAAATGCCAGAATATTGGCAATGATGGTGGGATGCATGCTCATTTAAACAGGGAGGTGGTGAACCCACACAAGAACGTCCCTGCACAGTTCTTTAAGCTCTGGAGTGCCAGTAAAAGCCTCTGAAGATCTTATGCTAAGAATCTTCCCCATGTGTAATATGTTCAAAGGCATAACCTGGAAGAGACTTCCCCCAGGACCTCCAACTTGCCAGAGACGTCTTATGAGAAGGCAGTTCCACACAGAAAAGATGAAGAAATTAGCCGAGTTGTTCAGAGTGCTGGAGGGTAAGCCTGCCTTGGTTCTCTTTGTAAGCTACCACTATAGAATCATCTGCGCAGTCTGTGACTATCTTGTGGAATGTGAGACCAACTGTTCAGAGCAAGAAAGACTGCCTTCATTTCCAGGACATTTATGTGATCTGACACCTCCAGCTGAGACCAGGCACCACTGGTTTTCAGGAAATGAGGAAAAAGGTGTGCACCCCAACATGCCTCGCTTGCATTGGCACAGCTAGTGTATAATGCCAGATATAGGAGTTGTACCCCTGACCTCAGCCAATCCAGGTTGAGCCAGGGCAGGAGAGAGTCACAGAGGTCTGGAATGTGGGTAACAGGTTATTAGTGTGGGAAACTGATTGCAGACGTTGTTCAGAGCCCAGTGGAAAGGGCAAAAAATGGAGCCGACCAAGAGGAATGAGTTTTGCAGCCATGGAGCTTTACCCTATCACACTGAACACTGCAAGGAGACACAGACTTTTATGGAGGAAAGACTTAGTGAAAGACAGTCTTTTCAGTTATAGTGTCCGGTGACAAATAAGATGATGGTCAGTGAGAAAATGCATCTACAGATAAATGAAGTCCTGAGAGGGGATCATGCTGGATATCTTTAGGTTGACAAAGCCCAGAGGTGGAAAGGGCCTGTTTTAGAATCAACAGATCTTTGGACAGAATATCTGGATCCTGATTCTTCTGAAGCAAGTTGTTTTAATTTGATGACATTTGGTTCTCAGTCACACTGCTGAAATGACCATGTCCATAACCCCTTGTGTGAAAAATCAGGGGCTGAGGAACAGGCTGAAAATTACAACCTTGAAGGTGAAAACTTCCCTGAAATTCCAAAGCAGAGGTCATTCTAGTATAACCTGTGGATAGGGATATGGAAGTACATATATTGAGATTTACAGCCCCATCCCCAGCGTGAATGGATGCATGTAGTCCTTGGATGGTCTTCATGGAAAAATGAAGATCAGGGGCACGTTCCCTCACCAAGGAAAAGAGAGAATCAAATTATAGTCAGACTCTGATTCATGACATGAACTCGCAATCAGTGGACCTAGCTGGCTATGGAGGGATGATTAGCTCGTTGCTGTCCTTGTTCTTTCTTTCTTTTGACAGCCTGATAATGTGAATGTTCCATGCTGAGGAGGCATAAGGCATTTGTTTGGACTAGTGAGTATGAGAAGAACTCGGGTGAAGGACAACAGACTGTGATTGTGGACTGGACACTTATTTTTCAATCCAGCTAGCATGTGTACAAAGGAAGCATGAAACATTCAGTAAGCGATACCTGTTTGTGTAGATTTTTTTCAAAGTAGCATTGTTAGTAGGCATACATATTGGAAAGGAGATTGAGGAGATTGGTGAATCAGATTGTAGGTTGGAGGAATCATAAAGCAACCAGGCTTTGCATTCATAGGCTGCAACTATCCCATGAGCATTCTGCTGAGTAACATGGCTTTTACGTGCACGGCTCTGTAGTACAAGCAGCCATACATCCACTTGGAACTGGGGAGAAAAGGGACTGGGAATTGCAGGCTGTTGGATTTTTTTTAATGTCCATAAATCATCTGTCTGTGACATGGATTCTAGGACGTTTAATGCGTGTATTTTGACCTTCTGCATGAAGATATACATAAAGAGGTTCAGACACAGCAGGTCTGTACAAGCATTGATTGGGCAGAAGAGGACTCACTGCCTGTCTGCCAGGTGCTGAAATTCAAATATTCCATCTTCTGGTTGTCAGGTGCTGTTATCACATAGCCATCATACCTGTCAAAGCCATAATGCCTGTCCAGCACGCAAATTAACAAAGATGAGTGCTGATTAGTGCGAAACTTTTTTGTCTCTGAGAGACACTTTCAGAGCTGATTCCCCTGGGATTTTTAAAGGTGGTGTTTTTCTGAATTCAGTAATGATTCCCGTATGTGAGGTTGTCAGATGGCATCTGATGATTTTGATTGTGTTTATGACCAAGAATAAATTTAGCGTCTTTTGTGTCTTTGCAGTGAGTTTATCACTGCACACTATGTACTGATAGAAAAAGCAGAAGTGTGTTAATCTGTTGACATGTTTCACATCTCCACCAAATAAGAAAAGGTATTGGATCTGGTTGTCACCTCTAACTCCACTGTAGTCAGACATTCCTTTTCAGTAGGTGTATCTAGTTTAATATGGTGTGATTATTTTTCCTTTGATCTGAGGAATTTCATCACAGATATTCAGATAAATTTTTTTTAATCTCATTTGCTGCTGCGCTTTCAGCAATTCGACTTTTTCTGTTTTGAGTTTTTTGAGCATACTTGGATCCAAAAGTGTATTTGCTTATTTTTTAACGAAATGTACCTCAGTGTAAGGACTTGTTGTGTTCTGATGAAAACATACATGGTGTGAGAACCTTTCTTTGAAAGACTTATTTTTTTTCTGATGTTTTAGAAGTCGTGTTTGTTGTCCCTGATGAAAAAGTCATTGACATGGATATCTACCAAATGTTATCCTGATGAAAAAAAGTCATTGACATGGAGATCTACCAAAAGATGACTGGCAACATACACCAATATGACCAAGTTGGGTCACAGTAACTGCATACCAAACATATTTTTCAGACATGTCTGCTGCAGGATTGTGCACTGTTCAGTGCTAGATGGTGTAGAAACCATTGGCTTTTGTGTACGGTGAAATCAAGGATGAACATTGAGATTCATGGTAGATTTTTTTGTGCAGGTGTCCCTGTGATGAGTGCACCATCACTCATATGATCACCTGTGGTATCATCAATCCAGAGCAGCTGGAGACCAACGGCTCTCACCGAACCTTCAATTTTCCTCCCGACTCTAACCGATATATCATTGATGTTAATCCTCCATCAATGTCCTCCACCACATCATCTTCAGCTTCATCGTCCCCGGTGCCAATTACACGGGAGATGGCCTCTAATCACCTCAACTCTTGCAGCCAGTCCTCTCAAGGGTAAGGCTATCTGTGTAAGTAATGAACTTGTTGGTTATCTGTGTCATAAACTAACAGGTGCATGCACATCAGTTTATTGCACCCAGTCAAACATGCAGAGGTTTGGTTGGTAACAGGTTTCCAGTTTGTATAAATTCTTGCATTTTTGTTTGTTTTAGTGAAAGACATTCTAGAATGGGGAAGGAAACGAGAGCATCTAATGATAAAGAGTTGATAGTCCAAACGCAAGATGACAGTTAACAGGATGTAATGTGGCTTTAAACTTTAGAGCGACAGCATTGGTGACAGGGTGACAGCCATTGCAGAGCTGAGAAATATAGTTTTTTTTTGTCATTGACCTCTCGAAATTTTTCTCTGGTCCCAGATTTGAAAAGTGCCACCACTTTTTTTTGTTAACAGGGAGCAAGCATCAAAATCAAAACCAAACCAAATTAACAGATAAGCAGGAAATTCTGACCAAATAGCCTCTTTTTGCTCTGCGTCTTGTTATTGTGAAAGTGGTGATAAAGAATTATCTTCGATGCAGACCACAACAATCTGAATCCATTTCGTGCCATCTCCTCTTTAATTTTCATATTAGAAGACTGTAAAAGTCTGTTCATATTATTACACCAGAGTGAAGATTTAAGTGGCCAAGTTACTAATATGGTGACGACATAGTAAGTGAACTCAGATGAATATGAACCTATGATAAAGTCTATAGCCAGACAGCGTAAGACTACTTTAAGAGGCTACTTTACATCTAAAGATAACTGTCTGTGGAGCCTGCAGGATTATTACAGTTGTATTACCGGGTTCGCACAGGGCCCTAAAAGGCCCTAACCTTTTAGGCAAAAAATAGGGGCCCCTAAAAGGCCTTAAAAATCAAAATGAAGAGGCTGGAGGCCCTAAAAGGCCCTAAAACCAGAACAGCCTAAAAAAAAAAAAAAAAACTGTGAAACAACAACAACAAAAAAAAAGAAAGAAGAATGATCAGAAAAGAAAACAAAAACCAGTTTTCATAAAAGGTAAATGCCGAATCAGTACTGATCGATCATGGTGTAAAGTGTTCAAGGGAAGTAACTCCACACAAAGTAACTGTGCTGTCCGCCATCTTGGATTTTCCATGTGTTTAACGAAGCAAGACTGCGGTTTGTTTTTTTCAACGAAATTTGACATTTCATTGAGAGTTTCTTTATAAGATTTCGTCAGTCTCACTCAGAAACATGGGGGAATGCTTATTCCAAGATCTGTGGCTTGATAAATCTGAATATAAACTCTGGCTTCGCCAAGATAACTTAGACAAATATCGGTTCTATTGTAGTTTTTGTAAGAAGGGAAAAAAGCCTTCAAACTCACCAAAAAGGAAGAAACATTCAGACTTGGAGAAGGCGAGTGCTACAGCGGCAGTGTCCTTAAATAATTTTTTTTTTAAAGATTGTGACAGTGGGCAAGCCTCAAGTAGTACTAGTACATCAACAAGTTTTTTTTTCAGAAAAGCACTTTGTTGCTGGTCCTTCAACGAGTTCTACTGCAACATCGTTTGGCCCTACTGCCCCTCTAACACCCCCGCTCTTTCCCTTCACCCCCATATTTGAATCACCAGCATCCTAACAACTACATGATTACACCAGTCCACCACCTCAACTACAACCCACTATATATTCCATAAATTCACACACCCACTCACATCACATTAACCTGCAGTGCACACACCCCCCCCCCCCCCCCCCCCCCCTGTCCCCTCCCCCCCCCCCCCCCCCCCCCCCCTTCACTGACCACTTCCTTTCCTTTGTCCACATTATGTTCCCCCCACCCCACCCCGCCGTGTACAAGTATTCTAAGGGGCTTGTGTCTCCCCTCTACATACATACATAGGTATGCTTAGATGTATGTACATGTGTTTGTCGGATGTGTGTGTGTGTGTGTGTGTGTGTGTGTGTGTTTTTAAACACAGATTCCCATATATGACCACTATCATTATTACTACCACTCATAAGAGTCCTGTGTATGCCAATCCCTTTTTTTTTTTTTTTTTTTGCCTAAGTGTGTGTGGATGTGCCTGTGTAAGTATGTATCTGTGTGGGTGTGGATGTATGTACATGTGTGTGCGTGCATGTATCATGCGTGTGTGCGTGAGATGGTGATGATTTCACTGTGACAACCATCATCATCAATCAGTCATTGATCATTGATCATTGCCCCCCTGCCCCCCCCCCCCCCCCCCCCCCCCCCCCCCCCCCCCCCCCCCAAAGTTTTTTTTTTTTTTTCAAACTGAATTGGCATTATCATGCCAATGCTATCATGCTATTTCACTTATGGCAATGATCATCATCCTATATCACTGTTTGTCCCACTTACAACAATGACCAATTATCCATCAATCATCAGATTTATTCCTTTTTTTTCTCCCCCACCCCCCACGGCATTACTACATCAATGCCACCACAGTATTTCACTTATGACAATAGTCACCACCCTATAGTACTATAGATCTCATCTCAGTGATCAACATCCATCGGTCATTGATCATTTCCTTTATTCCCCCACTGGCATTATCGTACTTGCCAATTCACTATCCTACTCCTTTTACAAAAATGACCATCATCCTACACCACTGTGGATCATACCTACACCTTGACCATGATCATCATCCATCCATCTTGAACACCTCCCCCATTCCCCCCACCAGCATTTTACACCAATGCCACAACATTATCCCACTTAAACAACATTATCATCATCCTACAGTACTGTTTATTCATATCATACATGATCATCACCCATCAGTCCTCTACCCCTACCCCCGTCCACCCTCTTTCTCAACCTGCAATATTATACTAATGCCACCTATTATTCCACTTACCACAGTGACCATCATCTACACAGTACTATTGATCTCACCCATGCCAATGAGCATCACCCACAGGTCATTGATATTTTCCTTTATCCCCCCCAACTTGCACCATCACCACTACATTTTTCCACTTATATAACAATAGTCATCATCCTATGGTACTACTGATCTAAAATGATTACCATTTCTCGGTTACTGAAAATACTCCCATCCAGTGAACACCTTCATACTGCACTATATATGGAAATGAAGAAGCTGACCAATTGACAAAGGAATGATGACAGCAGCCCCAACTGTAAAAGGTAGCCTCCTTGGAATAAATTAAAAGTATTTCCAAGAGGACAAATAGGAGGATGACTTGAGCACTGGACTGTTCTCACTGGACTGTTCTCTCCTTCAACCAGAGGCAGTGGGTTCGTACAGTCCTTAAAAGTCCTTAAAAGTCCTTCATTTTGAGGGCATACTTTTTAAGGCCTTAAAAGTCCTTAAAAATCAGGCTTTTGCTGAAAGGTCTTTAAAAAGTCCTTAAATTTTGTCACTGCCTATGATTTTGAATAGAGTCTGTAAAATCCTGAGTTGGTTTAAAAAAAAAAAGGCTTGAAATTGAATTTTAAACAAAAGAAAAAAGAAGTTGGAGTTAAGATCGACGATCTCACCGATGCGTCGTCTGCTATAGGTCAAAACACCAGAGTTACCGGCCTTCATAGCACATGCGCCATTTTGAAATTGAGAAGTCAGCATGCCGGAGAAGTGTTTGTTTATCATGGTTTGGCAGGAAAAAGACGAGTACAAAGAATGGCTGCAGGCAGACCCAGGTGGAGACAGAAGCAAGGCCTTTTGCAGCATTTGCAAAGATCATAGACATTAGTACAATGGGAGAATTGGCTGTAAATAGCCATAGAAAAGGAAAAAAAAAAAAATCACTGCGACCTGATGAAGGCTTCATATCCTGCAGTTCGTGTTTTGAGTTTTTTTTTTTTTTTTAAATTCTACAATGAGCGACCAGCCCATTACTTCTAGCAGCAGTTCACCATCCTGCAGTTCATCAACCAACAGAACTGCTCCAGCTTGGATATCAGTGAACAGCCTGAGCCATATTAAAATAGAGGCAATGAAATCTGAAATACTGAGGATTTTAAAAGTAGTGATAAGTCAATACACAGCTTTCGTTCGTGTGAAAGCAGTTCAGATCTGTTCTAGCGAATGTTCTCGGACTGTGCAGTTGCCAAACAGTTTCAGTGTGGAGAAAGAAAAACTTGCATCCTCTCCAGTGTTTTGATGTTTATGCCCCCAGTGTTGTGACGTATAGAGTTTTAGTTATAGAGGCATTTTACCCTCAGTGACTTCAAACAAACATGTATGACAAGAACTGAAATTCTTATGGACGTCAAGCAAACAACACATTTTGTCAACTGCAAGATTGGAGAATCTGTTGTGTACAGTGAATATTTTCAAACATTTTTGTCAATTGATCACAAGAAGTGAGAATCCTACGGTACTTTGCTCTGTTTTAGTGTAACAAACAAACATTTGTATCTATACTTACATTGACAATAACAGCTGAGATTCCTAAAGTCTGTGCTCGCAGAGGATCCATGATGTGAGTATTGAAGGGTAACAGCAAATGATTTAATTTGTGTCTGAATTTCATTATTATTTTACTTAAAATTATCCGTGAAGTCAGTCCTTAAATTAAAAAAAAAAGTGCTTCAAAAGTCCTTTAAAAAGTCCTTAATTTTTTTGTATGGAAATCTGTATGAACCCTGAAAGGACAAGGCAGCTGTTAGTCAGGTGGAAAGAAAGCATAGGCCTACTTTTTTTCTTTCATCTTGTGACTTGTATTCCTAAGACTTCTGCCTTGTGTGTGCTGCAAGAACACTGTGTTTACTCTAGCCATTGTAAAAGATTTCTTTGTTTTCATATGGATATGGACAAGATCATACCAGAAAAAGTGGTTAGATACTAGCTGAATGAGGTCTTTATTGGAGAAAATGGCATCTGTGTGAGGCAATGGTGAGCACTTTTTTCAGCAGCATTTTCGTGTGCCCTGATGGCCCTATTTTTGTAAATTTTAGGCCCTAAAAAAGGCCCTAAAAGGCCCTAATTTTTTTCTTGAAAAGTCTGTATGGATCCTCATATTAATCGCTATAGTATTATCTGTATATATGTGTGCCAGGCATATTTAACTTTCAGTTCCATGCAACTGTGCTATACTTAGTACTCTTTCTTCTATTAAACCCTCTTGCCAACAGATTTCTGTTGTGTTACCCAAAGGGTGATAGCTGTGAGTTGAATTTTATGCAGTGTGTAATCAAGACTCTTTTTATGACCTTGACATAATCTGTTGTCACCTGCATAAATTGTTTTTATGTGAAAACAAAATGTGGAGCTTTAGATTATAAAGGATAGTGTTATATGTAATCCTGAGGATGATTGTATGTGTCTATTGATTTTTTACTTATATGTGCAGAGACAATGAGGAAGCGGAAGAAAAAGAAACGCGGGTAGATGAAGGTGATGATAAAGAAGATGAGGCAGACAATGAAGATAATGATGATGATGGTGAGGATAATGAAGAGGATGATGATGACGAAGGTGAATATGAAGACGAAGAAGGTGATGCCGATGAAAAGAGGAGGACGATGATGAAGACGATGATGAAGACGATGATGGTATCTCGGAAGACCAGAAGGAGTTCGATGCCATGCTGGCCTCAGGGAAGCTGGGGATGCCAACAGCGCCAGTGGTAGTGCCCTCAGCTGAAAGCCTCAAGCTGTGGGGCGCCATGTGCCAGCAGCAAAACCAGCAGTCCGAAGAATCGTTGGAGCTCAGTACCCAGGACTACCCCACGATGGGTCCTCCTTGTGCCTGTCACCATTGTGTCTCCCCCAGCCCAGACAGAGCCCAGGGTGGAGGTAAATGGTTTTCGCTCACATGCAATGCATGTTTCTGTGCTTTTGTATAAATCCCATGTTGATTATGGTAGAACTAAACTCATTGAAGTCTTGACAGCACCATGGTGCAGTCATTGTGAGATAGTTTCTTGTCATGACGGCTCTTCACTGCTGTCAGAACATGCTGAATATTCATTAACAATGTAAATGGCGCCCAGCTCTTGGCTTGTGTTCACAGCTGTTTTGTGTCTTCGATTATGTATCCGGCATACTTGACCTCGCTCCGCCACAATGTAGCGGTTAGTAGCCCTTTGTTGCAAATGCCTTTTTGCCATTCATGGCTTTGTTTTTTTTTTTTAATGTTTTTGTCTGTTGGTTAATTTTTGTGTTTGTGCGTGGAAGGTGTATGTCTGTGTGTCAACCCTACCTGAAGTCTCTTTTACTCTGCTTCCTCCTTCGTTCTCTTGCTTGCCTTTTTTGCTGTCGCTTCACTTTCTGGGAGTGAATGGATGTTGGGGTCAGGATTCTGAAATCGAACGGTGCGGCAACATCGATGTAATTTGTGCCCAGCTTTCTGTATTTTTTTTTTACTTTTGACTCGATGTGTATAGAGGTGATAAACTGGGTGCTTGCGCCAAAAAAAAGGAATTGTGCCGTCCGATCTGATGTCAGTTTCCAGTGTAAAATATTCATTTGCATGTCGGTTTCAGCCGACTGACATTTTATTTACTGTAGTAAGTTTCGGGATTGCCCTGTGTCAGATAACAACAATGGCCAATGATACTGTGAAGATATACACCTACAACTGTAATGGGTTAAATAACAGTACAAAGAGGAAAGATGTATTTGATTATTTAAGGAAACAAGAAAAGGGCAATATATTTCTCGTTCAAGAGACTCACCAACTACTTCAATCTGAGAAATTTGTAAGATCCTGTTGGGGTTATGAGTGTTTCCTTGCTGGTGCAGACACTAACAGAGCTGGAGTTGCCATACTGTTTAAGAATAACTTTGAATACAAAGTACATAGGGTGCAAAGGGATCCAGCGAGGCATTATATTATTATGGATGTTACAATAATGAATAAGAGATTAACCCTGGCAAATGTGTATGGCCCAAGTTTGGGTGATGATCCTGATTTTTTTTTACAAAATGTGTTCCAGATAATTAATCAATTTAATAATCAGTATATGATTATAGGTGGAGAGTGGAATGTGGTATTGAATTCAGGAATTGATGCCCAAAACTATTCCAGTTACGTAAGTAGATCTAGAAGTAGAAGAGTTATCTTGGACTTAATGAATGAACATGACTTAGATGTCTGGCGAGAGTCATACCCAGAGAAACCAGGCTATACTTGGAGAAAATTTAACTCCATTGAACAGAGTCGTTTGGATTATTTTCTCATTTCTAAAGAATTGATAAAGGATGTCAGTGGTATGGATATGTTGCCGAGTTATCGTTCAGATCATTTGGGCAGTGTCCATCCTGTTCAATGAAAACAAGGGAAAAAATAGACAATATTGGAAATTTTAATAATTTTTTTGCTAAATGATAACACTACATAGAGCTTGTAAAGCAAGTGATACTGAATACTAAAAAACAGTATGCTGTTCCAGTATATGATTTTGAAAATATTCACTGTATTTCCACTGAGTGCATTGCCTTCACAATAAATGACCAACTCTTTTTTGAAATGTTACTCTTGGAAATTCGCGGAAAAACTATTGCCTACTCTGTTCACAAGAAAAAAAAAAGAGGAAGAAAAATTGGAGTGCACTCTTTTGAAAGAAATAAAAGAATTGGAGCAGTCAGTAGACGAAGAATCTCTCTCCATATTAGAAGAATCGAAACTTAAACTGCAGGAGCTAAGAGATAAGAGATTACAAGGGATGAGAGTTCGATCAAGAGTTCAGTGGATACAGAATGGAGAAAAAATTGGTAAACATTTTTGTAGTCTTGAAAACCGAAATTATACTAGTAAGGCAATGCACACCTTGGAAAAAGAGAATGGGGAAACAACTTTTGATCAAGAAGAAATTTTAAAAAGAAACAAAATAATTCTATGAAAATCTATATAGTGAGAAAGATATTCTTGACAAAGACCTGAATACTGTAATTCAAGAGGTTCCAACACTTGATCAGGATGGAAAAAAGTCTTGAAGGTCTTATAACATATGCAGAATTTTGTGAGGTATTACAACAGATGAAAAAATAAATAAAAGTCCTGGGTCAGATGGCAACACAGCTGAATTTTACAAATTTTTTCTTTCAAGATATTGGGACTTTCCTAGTCCGTTCAATTAACTATGGCTTCTTAATAGGTCAGATGTCAGTGACACAGAGACAAGGAGTTATATTACTTGCATTCCAAAAGAAGACAAACAAAAACACTTGTTGAAAAAAACTGGCGCCCAATATTGCTTCTCAGTACTTCTTACAAAATAGCATCTGCTTGTGTGGCCAGCAGACTTAAGACAATTTTGTAGAAAATAATCCACCCTGATCAGAAAGGAAGAGGATTCATGAAAGGAAGATATATTGGAGAAAACATTAGACTGATATATGATCTTTTGGTACATACGGAAGCTGAAAATATCCCTGGTTTATTACTTTTAGTAGACTTTGAAAAAGCGTTTGATAGTGTTCCGTGGACATCTATTCAAAAAGCATTGAAAGTTTTTAATTTTGGTCAAGACATTCAAAGATGGGTATGTGCCTTTTATAAGAATATTTTTAATACCTGTGTGTCTGTAAATGGCCTTTACTCTGAATGGTTCAGTGTGTGCAGAGGTGTTCGTCAGGATGACCCGTTGTCTCCATATTTGTATTTGATTTGTGCAGAGGTTATGTCCATCATGATACTTAAAAATGATAGAATAAAAAGGTATTAAAATTAATATACTGAAGCCCTACTTTCTCAGTTTGCGATACTCTTTTGTCTTGACGGTAGTGAAAAGTCATTGCGAGAAGCTGTCAGGATTCTTGATCTTTTTGTACAACTTTTGGCTTGAAAATTAACAGTGAAAAAAAACCCAGTTAGTATGGATTGGTAGTAGGAAAAAGTCACAAGTAAGATATCTACGAGACCAAAATTTTTGTTGGACTCCAGGAATTTTTAAAATATTAGGAATCAAGTTCTCCCTTGAGATTGATCGCATTGTGCAGATTAATTTTGAAGGAAAACTTGATGGAAGTTAGATGGATTTTACATAAATGGTCAAAAAGACAACTAACTCCATTTGGAAAAATTGCTGTCATAAAATGTTTAGCAATGTCAAAACTGACATATTTATTTCTCAATCTACCAGACCCTTGCCACAAGAGCAAGAGCTTGACTCCCTTTTATTTAACTTTTTGTGGGATGGAAAAAGAAGCAGAATAAGTAAGAAAGTTGTTTGTGGTGAATATATGTCTGGAGGACTGAAGATGTTGAATATTTTTTCATATTTGAGCACGCTGAAAATAAGTTGGTTGAGAAAATTATTTTCCTCTCAATCTACCTTACAGACACATATTGAACTGTATCCACACTTAGATAAGTTAAATAAAGTAGGAAGTGAGTATGTTCAGATACTTTTACACAGGCTGAACAATCCCTTTTGGAAGGATGTTCTGAAACACTATAAAAAGTTCTGTCAAAAAAATGTTCCTCAAAATATCCATGATTTTAACTTTGAGTTTATATTCTGTAACATTGACATATCGAGAGCTAGACATACTGTCTTCTTGAAAAGCTGGTTTGATAAAAACATACTATATTTATCAACTACTAGAGATGAGGAAGGGAACTTTTACAGTTATCAGCACTTCCAGCATGAATATCCAGACATTGTAACAGATTTTCTTACTTATAATGGAATTATCCAAGCTATAAAAAACTATCAAATCAGGAGGGGTGTTCAGCCTATTGCAGGATACAAGATGCAAGGGAATTTAACTTGGAAACTAATTTATAAAGGGAATAAATATGTGCAACAAGTATTTAATGATGGGCAATATATCGCCACAGGTATAGCCAAGTGGAATAGACCATTTTTGAACTTAAACTGGAAAAATATTTTCCAAACGTGCATGTACACAAGTTCAGATGTCCAGCTAAGATGGCTACAGACCCGCATTATACATAGAATCTTACCGACTAATCGATACTTACATTTACGCCAAGTCATCGACTCCCCTATTTGTGATCTTTGTGAAAATGAAAAAGAAGAAACAATTGAACATTTATTGTGGAATTGCCCCTTTACTAATGATTTCTGGCTGGGTCTTCAAGAACTATTGTTGTACAAATTTAAGATTTTCCAAACATATGTTTTGTTTTGGAGCAGATGGACGCATTGTCTCGGATCAAATAATGAATTTAATCATGTTATTGGAAAAATTATATATTTACAAATGTAAATGGAGAAAGACAATTCCACTTGTAAATGTATTCCTTGCAGTTTTTTGAAAGACAGGTATGGTTTAGAAAGATACTGGTATGTTACTATTGGTAAACTTGACAAGTTTAAGCAAGGTTGGTACCCAAATGAAAACCTTCTATCTTAACTTAATGTCAAAATACCAGTGCCTCAAACAGGAAATAGTGTGTGTGTGTGTGTGTGTGTGTGTGTGTGTGTGTGTGTGTGTGTGTGTGTGTGTGATAGTACTGCTACTGTTTGTTTATATATTTATTTGTTTTACTCCATTTTCCTTCTTCTTCCCATTCAAACTATTTGTACAATAAGGGGGGAAAAAAAGTTCTCTCCCTTATTCATCTTGAATGTTTGCATCCTCTGGAAAATTAGCGACAATAATGCCATTGATTGTAATTTTGTGCGCATTAAGTTCGTTATAACTTTTACATCGTTGCACTAGGTCCAATGTTGCTAAGTCTAACTATACTTTTTCAGTACCACAACATGTTGATGAACAAATGAGAGTATGAATGCAGGAATGTGTGGAATGGAGGGATGAGAGAGAATTGAATAAAAATGATTAATAAAAAAAAAAACAAACAAACAAAAAAAAAAAAACCCCAATGTAAATGGCATTGGCAGGAGATAACAGGTAGCAGGTGAAACTACAGTCATTTTTACATCATTTCCTTCCCTTACATTGTGTTTCATAGCCAGTTAGGCGTAGATTGACTGAGTTTTTCTAGGTCACTTAGCAGCAGTCTTTATATCGTGTTTTAACCCTTTTGCATTCACAAGCATGGTACTGAAACTCTTCCCTAGTATTTGAAAATTTTCCTACTTTTTTAAAGAAAAATGGTTACTCAGGTACACATACTGCCATACAAACTATTAATCGCACCGCATTCATATTTGGCCAAAGTATTCACAACTTATAAATACTTTGTTGTGCACCCCAGTATGTGTGTCCTACCTGCATGTGTCATGCTGCTGTCCCCTCCCCTCTATTGTCACCAAATAAAGGTAAAATCACAATGACATCATGCTGTTAGTCTACAACTACCCTCTAACATGCGCAGATTACACTTTGAGAGTCAGAAATAGTAAGTATGGTCCTACCTGAACGTGTCCTCCATTACATCCACTGTCATAGTAATCCAATCGAATATTCACACTTGTTACAAAATCAGTGTCGCCAAATCTATATTTTCTGAGTGGAAAGTACTCAAACATACTGCATCTAAGTCTAACAATGACTATAGCACACAATGTATATTATTTACAAATATACACCCCCCCCATTATTTACAACACTGGGTGTCTCATTCGCCAATAGCCAGCTAGATGGCTGTCACAGTGCAGGTGTCACAGCCCAGTGTCACAGCTGTGTCACCTGTCACCTCACTCAATGTCACTGGTGGTTTTTCTCCTGACTGGGCTGTCCCACCAGATTCTGCTGATGGTAGTCCCTGAAGCAGTCCTTCTTGTGATGGCACAGCGACACTTGACAAAACTGCACATGTAAGATGTCCCCACCTGTCCATTTTTGGCTGTGCGTTGGCCAGCAGTGACACACTGACGACAGACTCTCTTGCAGCCATCTCTCTTCACTAGCTTGTGCTGGTCGATTGGAAGGCGATAGGGGGCTGTGAAGCAGATTTTCGTCTGGCTGCAATCCTCTTTCTGGAAGTGAAGCCTCCCCTCAGCTGTTCAACAACATTGCAGCGAAAGGACAGGTAGTTGTATCGTTTGTTGACAGGTGGGTCATGTGCTGACTTCTCCCAGGTGAGAAATGCCTGAACGATGCACAAGTTGAGCGTGGAGTGGAAGATGTATCTCCACCACTTCTTGTTGGCATGGCCCACAGGGTAGTAGGACAAGTACTGGTCACACTTGTCGACACCTCCCATGCAGTTGTTGTAGGCAGTGATGACAGTAGGGGTCTCCTTGTCCTCTGTCACTGTTTTACCTGGGGGCTGATTGGAGCTCAGCATGAAGATCTGGCGCTTGTCTTTATAGACAGTAGACATCAAAGCGCCTTATTGCATCTACAGAAGGTCCCCTCTGTTGGCAAGCTTTGCCCCCTTCACCTCATTAGGCAGTCCTTTCCTGTTGTGCATGATTGTCGCACAGGCATATGTCCCTTTACTGTGCAGGTGTTGCAGGAGGGACACTGAGGTAAGAAATCTGTCAAAGTATAGGTGCCTGTTTTGGTGGAAGTATTCTGAGGCCAGTTTGTTGACAACCTCTTCCCCCAAGCTGATGCTGGTGTCCTGGCGACTGTGACGACCGGTGTAGACATCAAAGGCCACACAGTAGCCTGTTTCTGCGTCACACATTTGCCATACTTTTATCCCCTATTTCGTGGGCTTTGCTGGCATGTACTGCTTGAAAAACAGCCTCCTTGAAGCCAATCATGGATTCGTCAATGCTCAAGTCACGGCCTGGGGTATATCGTGCCTTGAACAGGGGCTGGAGCATGTCAAGGAAGAGCCTATCTTGTACAGGGGGTCGTAGTCTGGGCTGTCACGTCCAGGTGTGTTGGTGGTGTTTCTCAGGTGAAAGTATTGATTTAGTTTGAGAAACCTTGTTTTAGGCATGATACTAATGATCCATGAGTCGGAAAATTTCGGATCAGTAGACCAGTACAGATGAATCCTTGGTAGATGTTTGATCCCCCATCATAATCAATATCGACAGGTAAGCCCTAATTTCATCAGCTGTTGTGTCGGTACACAATGGATCTGTGGCTAAGCCTTTAGCAGCAATCTTTTGCTTGGCGTAATTGTTGGTTTCATCAGCCGCCGTTTCAAAAAAATATTCTGGTACAAATAAAAAAAAGGTAATCTAATGGCTTGGCGTTGAGCGGCAGAGTATGAACCGGGCCAGTCGGCAGCGTGAATGGGGTCACTGCTGACGCGACAACTGCCCTTCACCATGTCGTCTGCAACGCTGCCAGTGGAATGTTATCCTCAGGATCACTTTCTGGCTCACTATCGTCTTCTGTGTCTCCTTCTTCATCTACATCCATTTCTACATCTGATTCTCTGTTTTGTTCTCCTTCAATCTCCTACTTGACGCAAAATAACTTCTATTTCCTCCTCAGTGTATTCATTCCAAATTTCATCTTCGTTCTTGGCCGCCATTGTTAATCTGCAAGAAAGTGTGTGAATGAAAGTGCCAGACACGGAGCAATGTCTAGTGAATGGGAGCCTGAGTTGTAACCAAAGTAGTACCAGTCTCTTCCATTGGTTCATCCTGACTTCAGCAGGAAACACCATTCATGAAGTGCATGTACAAGCCACAGCTTAGTGCGTGATGGAAAATCCCCACCAGGCCTGAGTAACTGGCGGCGGCGGGCTGCGGCGGGCATAAATAAATGAACGGGATTTCCCGTCGACGGGCTGCGGCGGGATAAAATGCGTAAAGGTTAAAGATGTTGGCTAAACAAAACCATTTTCAAGTTCATTTTTGTGCACTTTAAATTAAAAAAAAAAAAATTAAGTTCATACCAGTGTGTGTAGATATTTCTAACACTTCTGAATAGTTTTGGAGCTGTGATAAAATGTGATGGGACTAAGTGAATATATACATGGTTCAAATTTTTTTTTTTTTTTTTTCTGAATGCTGGTTTGTATACCTTACAGGGAGTATTCTCTACATTGGAACAGGGAATCAGCTCTCAAATTGTGAGCAGTTTTGAATTAGTATAGTGATGAAGTCTTTCCTTTGCAATTTGTCATTTGTTTCTAACCTGTTATTTTTTAGCATTTGAAGAAAAAAAAGGACAAAAAACACATGATTTGAGGAGTCGGCAAGCACAGTTTAACTGCAGCTTTATAGAATTAAATCTCATAAGCATCGGTGTTACCTCTTGAGAAATTTTTAAGGGCTTTTGCAAGAGCGATAGGTCTTGTCACAGGGCTCTACTTCCTCATCTTACTGCTTTTGACAGTGGGGAGGAGGTCACCATGCATTCCACTGACTGTTACATGTTTTTTTTTTTTTTTACATCTTTGGTTGTGATGTGGTCCTTGGACAAGATGTCCATGAGTTTATTTTTGCATATCATTTTGAAGACTGGGATTTCTTTGCAGATCAGCTGTGAGGCTCCATGACTCACATGCTTATGAATGGGCTGAGATGACTGGAGATTTCATGTCTTATTTTGTTGTGCACTTTAGTCAACTGCTTCATTCAGGCCTTTTCAAATTTATTAGGCTGCCTGATTAACATTTTGTATTGGATTCTTGTTTTAGATGTTATAGGGATTTGCTCACAGTGCATTGTAAGATCAGTTGATTATTTTCTCCTCACATTATGTCATTTGTTTGTGCATTTTTCTGTTATGAAGTGGGTATACATACAGTTTGTATGCAGATATATTCATACTTCCCTTATGGAGGTGACATATCTTTTGGCTTGTCTTCAATTTGGGGAGAGTCCAACTGTCTTTGGGACGCTTCCTTCTTTATTCATTTATGTCAGTGTTACGCTCACTTGTCCTCAATATTTGGTGTACCGGGTGAAGGATTTGACAGCCTTGACCTTCTTCAGTCTGCTTTGAATGTTCTGTGCATCTCTCTCTCTCTTAAAATGGGGTTCATTTTTGGATTTTCAGTTTTTTTTTTTTTATTTCATTTTTTTTTTTTTGTCAAAAACTTTTATTATTCTTGAGGCCAGATTTAGCCAGGTTCCCGCGCCAGTTTCATGCCTTCCCTCTGCCTTTTGTCTTCTTCCTTCTTTACCAGAAAATGGAAAACATGGAATTCAGTTAAAGACTTTCAGAAGTTTATCATGAAACTGTGAAAAAAAAAAATTATCTTTCCATTGCCTCATTAGTCTTGATTGGCAGACCGTACCTTTTGATTGCATACTTGCACCATCCAAATCATTGTTTCCAATGGAACTATGTTTGTATTCACTCACTCCTTGGCAAGGCTCGTGCTACTGAGGCTCTACCCTGTAGCCTTTCTCTGAAGTTATGGCCATGTGGAAGAATCATGGATTCTTACTTTACTCATAGTGTCTTTTTCTCATTTTAATCAGACTACAGTCTTAGTAACATGGCCAGAAAAAAAAAAAAAAAAAAATGGAAATGAAATGAGGCAGGGAACAGCAAACAATAAACAGTAAACAAGTGGGGTAGTCTTTGCACCCATAAGGAAACCTAACACAGAGTAACTTTTATTCAAGACTGGCACAGCCTTTTAAACTTGAATAAAGTCAGACAAATACAAAGACGAACAATCTAATAGTGGGGGAAAAACAAGCGCAGGCCAACAACTAAATTGTCTTCATAGTAATGACTTGGCAGAACTTTGAACTTAAGGAGGGGGGGGGGGGGGGGGGGGGGGGGGGGGGGGGTAGGAGGTTGAAGATGTAAAAAAAACTGGGAACATGAAATTAAGAAAGTATGAAAACTCTTCACTGGCTGCATAAGGGAACCATCGCAATCCCTTTTAAAGGCAGATATATTTGTATTGCCTGCTCCGAGGCCTTTCGTCCGCTGGGTCGGAAACTCATCAGGGAGACACGGCTGGCTGTATCTGCGTATTATGGACTGTGGTGTCTCTCTATTTGACGCCGGGAGCGCAGATACAGCCAGCCGTGTCTCCCTAATGAGTTTCCGACCCAGCAGACGAAAGGCCTCGGAGCAGGCAATACAAATATATCTGCCTTTAAAAGGGATTGCGATGGTTCCCTTATGCAGCCAGTGAAGAGTTTTCATATTTTCTTAATTTCATGTTCCCAGTTTTTACATCTTCAACCTCCTGCTCCGCCGCCCCCCCCCCCCCCCCCCCCCTCCTTAAGTTCAAAGTTCTGCCAAGTCATTACTATGAAGACAATTTAGTTGTTGGCCTGCGCTTGTTTTTCCCCCACTATTAGATTATTCGTCTTTGTATTGTCTGGCTTTATTCAAGTTTAAAAGGCTGTGCCAGTCTTGACTCTGTGTTAGGTTTCCTTATGGGAGCAAAGACTACCCCACTTGTTTACTGTTTATGGCCAGAAAAGTTGGTTGCACTACCAGCAGCATGAATTGAAGTGGGGATACCACTGTGGACTTGTCAAGTGGGAAGTTTGATTAGTATGCATTTTTGGACAGACAGCAATGCTTTTTTCCCCTTCCTGTTGCCCAGACAGTAAAAGGCTGATGGCTTTTTGTCATTTGATTCAGTGTATCGTAATTCATAAAGAATGTTTTTTTTTATGGTTAACATTCCATATGCTGTGATCTGATTGTCTCTAAGATCTGTAAATGGCATTTGTAAAGAGTGTTTATATTTTGTAGGTAGGATCAGAAGATGGTTTGGTCTTATTGTCTCTAAGATCATTACATAGCAGTGTAGAAAATAATGTTTGTATTTTGTAGGTGGGACCAGAAGAGTGCCAGTGCCACATTTGCCTACAGCAGCGAGGGCAGACAGTGTCCACTGCTTTACCCACCAACCTGCCTCTTCCTGCCAGGCCTGCTGGACTCCACCTTTATCCTCACATCCATGGCACCTTACCTGCTGCTGCCCACTCTCACTTGCATCTTGCTCACAATCACGCCACTCACCCCATGGTCAACCACTCCCCTCATGGCCAGGACCGCTCTTTGCTACAGCCTCAGCTCTATAACCTGCACAGCGCTCGCCTGCCCTTCAAACTGGATATTGAAGATACAGACTCTATTCACGATCATTTGTTGAGTGCGTACGGAGACTGGGACAACTCTTCCTACGACTCTCGTATCCTAGGTCCGTCACCTCACCGCTTTTCAACGACCCTCAGTCAGGACCTCCTCCCGCCGCCGCCCATGACAGCTGACGCCCCCATTTTCCTTGGAAGCATTGTCTCCACCGATGGCGTCGTCATCCCATGCAGTGGCTGCGTCACACATTATGTTGGGGTCTTCTAGCATGGCTACCACCACAAGCAGCGCCTTCAAAGCGGTTGCCACTGCTGGTTTTGCCACAGGGATCCCACCAGCCTTCCAGATTCCCACAGAGCCGTTTGTTCAAGAGACAGCTCCTTCGTCCACAGCAGCCCAGCCACAACATACTTCTCTAGCGTTCCTGAATTAAATCTGAATCTGCGCTCTGCAGCGCTGCCTTCCATACCTATCAGCTTCTCCCCGGCATCAGCTTCCTCCGTCAGTAGTCTTCCACTGCCCCTGAACCCTCCTCCAGGTACGCGACCTGTTACCTTAGGAGGCAATGTAGGAAGTTCCCCGGCACCTGTGAAGGAACAGCGTACATATGCACAGCCATGCAAAAAATACACCTTGTCTCCTCAGAACTCAGGTTTGGGATCTGCTGGGAAAGCAGGAGTGAGCCCTCCACCCCCACCTCCTTCCAGTCATAGCCATCCGAATGCCAGCTTGCCCAGTGGTGTCCAGGCAACTTCAGGAAAAAACAGTGCCCAAGTCTCGTCAGTCTTCTGCCAGCAGTCAACCCACCCATTCCTGCAGTCACAGCCAGCATGTAAGACACTAACTGATTGTCTGCAGTATGCCCATTACACAAACTTTATTGTTATCCTAAATTGTAGATAGGCAGGTTTATTTTATTATTTAAAAAACAATACACCTTTATTTCACTTGTCTCATTTAATGTCCTCTTAGCTGCATTATTTCCATACCTGTCATTCCAGCTTCCCCTTATAGAATCACTGCTGGAATCGTTTTGCACACAGTTCCATCACTGGGAGCTGTCAGATTGTCATATGTAAACTGCCAGAGAGACTGCACGAATGCTGAGTAGCTTTGTCTGTGGTCGGTGATTCCTGTTCTGATCCAGCATACACTAAACACTACCTCATGATGCACTTGATTTGCAAATGGAAAAGAAGATAGAAAAGGGCTAGTTCTGGGTAAAAGATGGATGAATTGTCTTTTTTTAAAACACCAATTGATGATTTGGGTAATGCGTTATATGCTTGCTGCAGATTGTGCACAACAGTGGAGGGGAAAATCAGGCTGATGCCCATGCAGGTGTTGGTACGTGTTCATCAGCCTCTGCCCTCCCCACCACCATCAACAATGTCAGCGTGGGGACATCCACACTCTGCACAGATCCAGACTGTCAGTCTCACCATGACGACAACTGTGACAGCATGATGATAGCTGCTCTGAGAAATCCTCCTCCACTTCTACCTCCAACAACCAGAAGGAGGGCAAATACTGTGATTGCTGCTACTGTGAATTCTTTGGTCATGGAAATGTGAGTAGTGCTCTTGGAATTGAGCATTGTTTTTGCTGCTCTGCGTGTGTGTGTGTGTGTGTGTGTGTGTGTCCCTCTCTGGTTGTTTTTGTTGAATAACATCTGTATGTTCATCTTTACTGTTAGGCATTTTGTTCTGAGCATACACATACTTGTACTTGAAGCAGGATGATGTGTAATTTGGAAGAAAAGTTTTCTTAAATACGTTTTTTTTATGTGCAGCCTCCTGTGGCTCAAACAAGCAAGAATTATGCAGAAATGAGAGAGCGTTTGCGGAGAAGGCTGAAGCAGAGGGTATGATTTAGATACTACAAACAGTACATTGGCATTTTCTAGTTATGAATTTGTAAATAATGATCATTGTAAATATGGACAAGTATGCATGTGGGTACTACTCACAGCACACTAATGTGCTCACATGCATGCGAGCAAGTGTGTATGCGGGGGTGTACACACACACACACACACACACACACACACACACACACACACACATTCTCTCACTCTTTCTCGCCTTTACCTTCAGTATTGACACCTGTGTTTGATTTAGGTATTTCATTTCTGTTTGCGATGGAAAAAGCACGCCGGTATTTGATGCTTACAGGGATTCTTTACCTTCCCTTCAGTATTTTGTATGCAGTTTTTTAGAAGTTTAAAGAAATGCTAAAATTTCATTATGAAAAATAGCATTCCACCTTATGTAGTCGATAAATGTGCTGTGTGATCAAACTGTGCGTCAAAAATGAAAGGTTATTTTTTTTTAAATGCATGTTGAGTTAATGTAGCATTTGATTTTAGAAAATAGTGTTATGTAGATTATGATGAATGATAGCATGAAAGATTACTAAGATAAATATACATAGCATGAAAATGGATTTGAATGTGAGTGTGTGTGTGTGCGCGAGTGTGTGTGTGCGCAAATGTGTGCGTAGGGGGTGGGGGGATGTTCTCTTGGGGATAGAGGGGATTTCTCTCTTGCGGATGCTGTTGTAATAAATCTGCCGATGCCAGGGCTGTGACAAAGTGCAGCCATGCATGTAGTAGTATCTTAACAGAGCCAGCATGATGTATTTCATTTTCTTTCTGACTCTTCAGTATGTTTGTTTAATTGTTTTCACATCTTTTGTGATGATATTTGGCTTCTACCATATTGTATCGTAACAGTTTCTTAATTATTAATAGATGCTTGTCAAGTTAGTTGAGTCGAATACAGAGTTGTACTTGTTGATACTGTTGTAACAGCAGTCCAGTCAGAATGATGAAACAGAATGAAACATAGTTTGCATGCACACTCTCATGCTGGGATGCACATATGAAAAAGTTTTTTTTTTTTACAATTTTACATGGCTGTTCAGATTTTGTTCCCATTTTGACTGACGGACAGACAGACAGACAGACAAACACACACACACACACACACACACACACACACACACACACACACACACACACACACCTCTACCTATGTATGTATCTCGCTCACTCTATCTCTGTACCTTTTTTGTATGCCTTGCTTTGGACAAATATTGGTCATAAAACATACAATTGTACAGAAGCAGTTGTGTTGATTCTGTACCAAATGTGGAACAGAACGAAGCCAAGCAGGGTGGAAGCAACCATGGGAGCCAGTCAGGCATTCAGGACAGCTCTGTGGACATGAATCTGGACGAGGTGCTCAAGTTCATCAATGGCACAGACTCTGAAGGGGGCCGAGTAGACAGTCAGCAGTCCCTCAAGGGCCGCCAAGAGGGCCAGGCAAAAACAGCGCAAGGTGAACATTCATGACATGGATGTATACGTTTACACTTCTCTGTTAATTCATAGGGCTCCCCCATCACCTTCCATGCCCTCTTTCATGTCTGTGGGTAGACGCACACAAGCTGAAAATGTCTGTCTGTGTGTTTACAGAGTGGAGGTTGTGCTGTCTTTTGCATTTGAGATGAAGGACAGTGAATAGATTGCAGTGTAGTGGTTGAAATGCAATAGGATCATAGCAATCAACATTTATTAAAACAAAATCTGTGTCAGGGGTGTTCTCTGTGAGTGTGTGTGTGTGTGTGTGTGTGCGCGTGGGTGCATGCATGCGTGTGTGTGTGTGTGTGTGTGTGTGTGTGTGTGTGTGTGTGTGTGTGTGTGTGTGTGAGAGAGAGAGAGAGAGAGAGAGAGAGAAAGCAGGGTGAGCAGGGGGTATTAGTGCACACATACACACACCTCACATCAGCTTGCCCTTCCAGTGATCCCCTTCTTAATTTTTCTTCATTTTTATGTTAATAGTGTATTTGTTGTTATGTTTGGCTTAAGTGTCCTCTGCACCTTGCATTTTGATCTGTTCATGATTCCTACCTTTCCAGGCTGAGGAGCGATCACGACAGCTAGAGGATGAAAGACAACAGAAACTGGCAGCCCAGCGCCTTTTGGAAGAAGAGAAGAAGAATAGTGTTGGAGGGCAGAAGAAGAAAGGCAAGCACAAAGAAGAACGACAGCTGAAAGCACCCAGCACCACCAGATCAGAGGGCCCTTGTCTAGACATTGTGTCAAGGAGTGGTAGTCAGACAAAGGTCTCAAACAGAGGGAAACAGCGCTTAAAAGAGGGGCAGTCTGACAACCAGGCAGAAAAGATAGGCGGTAGAACTCAGGAGCCTGTTACACCCAACAGCAAACTAACTGGGGTAAAGGTGGAAGTAGTCAACAGAACCCAGCCACAGAACAGTCTTGGCAAGGGTATTCCAGCAAGTCCCTTACTGAATGACAAGGAGACAAAGAAGTCGGCAGAAGTGTTCCAGCCCCCAGCTCACCTGATGAGGAGTCTGGCAGAGCAGGCGCTACAACAAGCATCTAGCAAGGCTTCTGCGCCAACTGTTGCATCCAGCCCCGCTCCATTGCCCACCTTGGGAGGCCAGCCCAATTCCCCCACTGCCAAGAAAGCCAAACGGCGCCTAGCCCCAGGGGGCACACAGCAAGGCCAGCTGACAGCACAGCGCAAGCTGCTTTCACAGCCGCTACCTGACCTAGAACAGTTGGAAATGCAGAGGAGGAATGAAGCAAAGCAAGAGGTGGCCAAGCAGATGAAGGAGGCTGAAGAATTTGCTTTCCAGCAGACACAGTTACGGAAGCAGCTCCATCAATCACAGCTAAATCAGTTGCAGCAAACGCAGATGATGCAGCAAAAGCTGAGGCTAGAACAAGAGCAGCAGCGACAAGAGCAGGAGAAGCAGCAGCAGCTGAAGGCTGCAGATCGCAAGAAAGTGCCGCTGCAGCGAACCCAGCCAAAGCTGCAAACCCAACCAGGGCAGCCACTGCCAGTGAAAGCACAGGAACAAAAGCATCAAGCTCAAATGCAGTCAGAAATGAGTCCAAGGCAGAGTGGATCCGTGAAGCAGAATACTGTGCCATCCCAGGCCAGCAAGCCTGCTACTAACGGTCTGACCCCACAGCACAGCGCAGTCAATCACAGACTGGCAAACGGTATTACACTGATGTCCAGGACCTCACAGTCCAGTGCAGTCTCCAGTCCTGCCAATGCCCCTGGCCCTGCTTCAAACAAGCCATTGACATCCGGCGCCAATGGTCTGACCAACCAGGCTCAGGTGACTCTGTCTGCAGACAACCATGCGCGCTTTGCCAACATGCAGCGGAAAACCAGCCCTGAGCACCAGGAGCAGACAGAACAGGTAGAGGAGTTTGACTGTTGTAAATTTGTGACGTCACTTTACAGTGCTCTTTTGTAATGAATTTTGTGGTTTGCCTTTATCTAGTTTGTTCCATGTTTAAGTTATACTCACCTGTCCAATTGTTCGGGACAACTAAACCATATGGCAGACAAGTGGAAAAGCTGTCTTCACTTGTCTGGTGGGCAACCAATTTTCGATTGTATTGGTGAAAGGTGGCTGAGCTATCAGATTGAAGGCAGACTGATCACACTTCCATCCTCCCCTTTTCACTTTTAAATGCCTCCATACCAGCATGTGTGAAATGCGGATATCTCTGGAACTAAGCAACCAATTCTCATGCGGTTTTTTTTTTTTTTTTTTTTTTTTTTTTTTTTGGAGGAAATAAACTGTACTTTTGTTAAATTATAGAATGTTAGTAATGGTTAGACAACAACAATTTTTCAAATTTTTGGCAATTTCAAGTACAAAAAAAAGTGCAGAATAGAAAATTGAATGCTGTCTGTAGTGTCAACATAAAAAAAAGAAGAAAGCATGCAACCAAACTCTGAACAAAGAAGGAAAAATACTCCACTCACAAAAAAATAAAGACCAGGAAGTATGTAATATCCAACAGAAAAATGAAAAAAAAAAAACCAGCAATAAATCAACATACCCCAACAGCAGAAAAAGAGCTGGAAGAAGTCCACAGGTTAAAAATCATCCTTGTTCACCAGCACTCCTGAACATTCAGAGGAATAATTAGTGATATGACTAATGAGGTTATGCAGGAAAGAAACCACACACACACACACACACATACACACACACACACACACACACACACACACACACACACACAGAGCAAACTGCTTACACTCCACTGGCACACACATGAAAGAAAGAAAAAGAGAAGGGAACACACACACACACACACACACACACACACACACACACCCACCCACACCACACACACACACACACACACACACACACACACACACACACACACACACACACACACTGTTTATGCCCCACTTGTACACACATGAAAGAAAGAAAAAGGTCACACACATACACACACACAAAAACACACACACACACATATGCACATGCACATACATCCCTTTCACTGTTCAAAGTAATATTTTCTATGAAAATAGTCATTCACTTGCCTGTGGGTCTCTGCCTATGAGTGCAGCTCACCACTCCAACTTGTCTCTGCAGCAGACCTCTGACACCTGTCAGTCAGTCAGCCACGCCCCCTTCGACCTTGATTCATGGCAAGCCAGCTGGGTTTGCAGTTCATTCATTATCCCGTGGCTGCTATTCCCCCCATCAGTGGGACAGATGTGTTGAAAGCTGAAGTGTTGTGGATGATTCATGCCATCAACAGTCATCACAGTTTCCGATCTGCTGAAGACAACGTGAAACTGTTTGTAGCAGTGTTTCCATATTCCTCCATTGCCATGAACTATTGGTGTGGGGAAACCAAAAGTAGATATCTTGCAACTTTTGGCATTGCTCCTTTTTTTCTGTCAGAACTGAAAAAAGAGTGAAGTCACAGACTGAATCTTCAAATCAATCGTGACGTCATCTCCATAGACTGTAAGTGACTCATGTGTGTGCATTTGTTTAAAAAAAAAAAAAAATCTACTTTCTTGTTTAAAAGACAGCATTCATAACCCCCCCCCCCCCCCAAAAAAAAAAAAACTTACCTACCAGCTAGCCTACACACACACACACACACAAAACAAACCAAAAAAATCATTTATTTTATTCACTTAGTTTTTTTTAAATTACAGTTTCTTCCATTTAATTTATCAACTTATTTATTATAATTACTACCACTATCATTTTTATCATTACTATCCGTTCTATATATATTTAATTTATATATATATATATATATAGAGAGAGAGAGAGAGAGAGAGAGAGAAATTGCCAACCCCCCTCCCTAACTTAGCATTATTATCAATCCACCTTTACCACAACCGTCACAAATATATCACACCACCATACTAAACCAGCTACACAGCCCCTCGTTTCACTCCCCCAACGCATCCCCCCTCCTTTTCCTCTCCCATAATCCCCTCTGTCATTTCCGTCTGGCAGCTATTCTTCCTACCACATGGACAGATAAGTCACTCTTCATTCTTTGTTCGTACTGTCCTAAATGTTAAATGTGGTCTTCTTTTTTTTTTTTTTGCCTGAAGAAGACCCAAGAGGTCGAAATGCATTGTGTCTTGTCCTGTGCTTTGTTTGTCAATGTCCTTGGTGGTAACTACCCCCCTCTCTCTTCTATATATTTTGCTTCGTTCTCCGCCATTAGTCACTCCATTTTGAAACAAGAAAAAAAAAAGTTAAGTGTGGAGCTGCAGGAAGGCTACCCATGTTCACCTTTTCAAGAGGGGTTACCCAGCTCCCTGTCCTGCCCCAGAACAAGCATTAGGCTAGTCCAGGCCTGCCAACCATTCACACACACTTCCACACAACAACACAAACAGTGGCTGTATTTTTAAAGTGAAGTTTGCTGAGCTCCCTCCTGAAATGTGCCAGAGATGGGGCCTCAGCTGCAGCTGCTGGTAGAGAATTAATGAATATGTCATGCTTTTTGATGAATCATTGAATAAGGACTTAAACAGAAGCAGCTGGACATGCATGTCAGATACTGGTCCTGAAAGCAGATTGAAAGTTTTCTTTTTTTTTCTGATTTCTCAATTTCTGTATAAAGACTTCATTTTTTAATTTTTTTGTATATGATATTGAGCGTGGGAAAGACTACAGAAGTGTAATCACCTTATCATCATGGCTAGATTACATGTGTAAGGTTATTATTCACCTTTTTTTTTTTTTTTTTTAAATTGTACGGCTAAATTTGCCCTGTAAAATTTAAAATATCCCCTTTAGAAACCCTTGAAAAACCCTTGAATTTTTTTCCTGTCAGGAAGTGGGAACCCAGTTGTCGCCAAATGGCGCCTTTGGCCGTGCAAGGGTTAATGGTTTTCCTATGTGTTTGTACAAGAATCTCATTTTACCCCCCAAAATGACTCTCACCACTCTTTGTTGCCCGCAGCTGCGATCAGCCCTGCGCGACTTTATCTGTCATTTCATGAGAGGCCGTCACAAATATGAACTAAATTTGTTTTGAAATGTGTATGTGTGTGTGACACGAGAGAGAAACAGAAAGAGGGAGAGACAACAGAACAGGATTCATCAAATAATGAATTTCCAATACTCTGTGAAGGAAATCATAGCTGCAGTGAATCGCTGAAGTGTGGGAAGGCTGCAGGCATTGACAGAACTCTTGAAACATGGCAGTCATGCAGCAGTTGATATCCTGACTGCCATATGCAAACATCATCTGGCACGGTTGGGAGTGGCCCATGCCATGGACTTCATCAGTAATCGTAACCCTAAAGAAATGTCCCGAAGAACTACAACCTACCCTGCATAGAGTCGGTGAAACCCGCTGGACACAGTCCAGACAGAAACGATTGACCTCGGGAGAGATGCTGCTGTACTCAGGATATGAAGAGGACACTGCCACCCATACTCAAGGAGTTGCATTGATGTTGCCTACAACAGCTCAGAGAGTGCTTATTGGGTGGGAAGCTCACGGCCCAGATTCATCACAGCATCCTTCAGAACCAAGAAGATGACGACCAACATGAAATGTAATACAGTGCTATGCTCTTACAAAAGACAGTGAAGAAACTGACAAGGACCAGTTCTACAATAGACTGCAGTCCATCATAGAAAAGTACCCAGAGAGAGATATCACCATCCTGATGGGGGACTTTAAAGCCAAGATTGTAAAGGACAACACTGGATACCAGACTATCATGGGAAGCCATGGACGGGGGGACATGAACGAGAACGGTGAACGACTGGCAGACCTATGTGCACTCAAGAACTTTGTCATCGGTGGCAGCGTTTTCCCCCACAAGAACATCCACAAGGCCACCTGGGTTTCACCAGACCACACAACAGAAAACCAGGTTGACCACATCTGCACCAATAAGAAATTCAGAAGATCCATGCAGGATGTGAGGGCAAAGAGAGGAATAGACATGGCTTCAGACTACCACCTTGTTGTGGCCAGGCTTAAATGAAGTTAAAGAAGAACTGGATGACGGCACATGCAGTACGACACAAGTACAACAGAGCTCTCCGAGAGAGATACTAACAAGATCCAAGAATATAGAACAACTCTAGGCAACAAGTTTCAAGTACTGCAACAACTACTGGAAGAGGAAGACGGTACACTAGAGGACAAGTGGAAGGAGATCAAGGAGGCAGTAACATCAACATGCCAGGAAGTGCCTGGCCACAGTAAGCACCAACACAAAGAATGGATCTCGGCAGACAGCCTATGCAAGATCCAACAGAGGAAAGAGAAGAAAGTGGCAATCAACAACAGCTGAACAAGAGCAGAGAAGGCCAAAGCACAAGCAGGACACACTGAAGCAAACAAACAAGCAAAGAAGAGCATCAGAACAGACAAGAGGAAATATGTAGATGACCTAGCAACAGAAGCTGAACAAGCAGCAAAACAGGGAAACGTGAAAGGACTGTACGACACCACCAAGAAGCTGGCAGGAAAGTACAGGAGGCCAGAACGACCAACAAAAGACAGAGAAGAAAGGCAACTCATTGGAGAAGAGCAGCAGAAGAACAGATGGGTTGAGCACTTGAGGAACTCTTGAACAGACCATCGCCAGAGAACCCTCCAGACATCGAAGAGGCTGACTCAGACCTGCCTATAGACTGTGTGGGGGACCAACCAAAGAAGAAATTGGGAGGGCCATCAAACAGTTGAAGAACGGAAAGGTGGCAGGACCTGACTGCAACCCCGTTGAGGCGCTGAAGACAGACATAGAGACCACAGTAGAGGTGCTTTGGCCTCTCTTCAAGATCTGGGAAGAGGAGCAAGTGCCAGCAGACTGGAAGGAGGGTTACCTAATCAAGATTCCCAAGAAAGGCGACCGTAGCAACTGCGCGAACTACAGAGGAATCACACTGCTGTCAGTGCCAGGAAAGGTTTTCAACAGAGTCATTTTGAACAGGTTAAAGGATCCCGTTGATGCTCAACTCCACGACCAGCAGGCTGGGTTTCACAAGGATTGATCCTGCACAGATCGCGTCATTGTTGAGTAATTGAACGAGTGAAACTCATCCCTGTATGTCAACTTTATCAACTATGAGAAAGCCTTCGACAGCATAGACCGAGACACCTGTGGAAGCTTCTCTGACATTACGGTGTGCCAGTCAAGATCACCACCATCATCAGAAACTCATACGAGGCTCTGACCTGTAGAGTCATCCATGGAGGGGGGGCATCTCACGAAGGCATTCAAAGAGAGGACTGGTGTCAGACAAGGTTGCCTGCTTTCACCATTTCTATTTCCACTGGCAATCAGCTGGATCATGAAGACCTCAACAGCTCAGAGAAGACATGGGATCCAGTGGACACCCTGGACACAGCTGCTTGATTTGGACTTTGCTGATGACCTGGCACTACTTTCGCACACTCAACATCAGATGCAAGAGAAGACAAGCAACATAGCAGCCTTATCAGCACAAGTAGGGCTCACCATCCATAAAGGCAAGAGCAAGATTCTCAAGGCCAACACTATCAACACCAACTTGATCATGCTGGACAGCGAGACGCTAGAGGAAGTAGAAGCCTTTACCTACCTGGGCAGTGTCATTGACAAGCAGGGGAGCATAGACGCCGACATCAGAGCAAGGATCAGAAAGGCCAGGGCAGCGTTTGTACTGCTACAGAACATCAGGAGCTCCAAGGAACTGTCAGTCAACACCAGAGTCAGGCTCTTCAACACCAACATCAAAGCAGTTCTATTTTGTGGAGTGGAAACTTGGAGAACTACAGTTGCCACCACCAAGAAAGTGCAGGTGTTCATCAACAACTGCCAGTGCAAGATTCTTCTCATCCGATGGCCAGACACCATCAACAACAACGAGCTCTGGGACAACAAACCAGTTGCGCGCAGAACAGGAAATCGAGAGAAACAATGTTGGGGTTGGATTGGACATATGCTGTGTAAGCCTGCAAGCAACACCACCAGACAAACCGTAATATGGGACCCCCAAGGAAAACGAAAAAGAGGTCAGCCAAGGAACACCTGGCGCAGGGACCTGGAAGCAGACATCAGGAACATGGGGATGACTTGGAACCAGCTGGAGAAAAGAGCCAGGACTGAGATGCCTGGAGGTCCTTGGTTGGCGGCCTGTACCCCAGGAGGGGTAATAGGCGATGATGGTGATGATGACAGACCTGTGCACTTTACGATTTTTGTGTATAATCTCACGAAATTCAATACAGCTATACAATTGTACGTTTGAAAACTGAAATTTGTACGAAATTTTGATGACGGAGCTCATGAAAATGCGCTAAACACGTAATCCGGCTGAGTCCAAGAGTTTGGCCCAACTTTCAAAAGTTCCCATGGCACATGCACACTTTCTGCCTCTGTGAATGCGTATCAACATGGCTTCTCATTCAACTCGTGCCCATGAAACGGACAGCGAAAATTCAGATTTATTGGTGGAAGCTGTGGTCAAAAAGAAAAAGAAATATGAACAGAAGTACAAACCAGTGTATTTCAAGTTCATTACTGCATCAAAGGAGGGCGATATGTTTGCACACGGCACCACGTGTAACTGTGAAATCTTGATTGCTCACAGTGGTGGTTTTGACATTCAGCGGCACATCAATAGCAAAAGTCACAAGGGAAACCGTGATTCTGGGAAACGGTAGGCTATGAACATTCAGAGTTCTTTTGTGAAGTAGAGTCCTGCTGGCACTTCTTCTGATGAGAGACTGGAACATCAAACTACTCGTGCAGAGGGACAAAAAACTCCAAAATCCCTGAAAGGAGCACTGTCAAATGAAACTCTTGAAATGAAAGTCTCATCCTGAAGAATGATGACTGTTCTTCTATAGAAGCAGTTCATAGCCTCTCAGCTGACAATGTAAAAGCTGAAATCACCCAAATCTGAAATAAAATTCATATCATAATTATTATGCTCTTCAGAACGACTGCTTATATGATGAAAAAGATAATAAAGAAATGTCCCAACACTTTCAGAACCATGACACCATAAACAAGCTTGATCAGCTGCACTAGTAAAATAATGCTTAGAATCATTGTGAATAGTTTCAGCTGCAAGCTGATAACTATCATTTCTGAATTCTGTAAATGTACAATTACCAGTGAACAGATTGTTATAGTTGCAGCTGCAAGCTGATAACTATCATTTCTGAATTCTGCAAATGCACAGTTACCAGTGAACAGATTTTTAACCTATGTACCCTTTGTGAAAACATCTCCAGCACCAGAGGGAGTTCACATGTTCACAGACCGTTAGACAGAGTCTGGCTGGAGGCACTATCGGTCACAGTCAAGAAAGTGATGTCAGGCAGAAGCTTACTAACACCAAATGGTAAGCGTGCTCCAAAGCAACCAGTGTGGTGCTTGTATAGACTGCTGTTAAAGAAGGGTTCCATACTTCAGTTGGAGTTTGTCAGGACTGCCTTCTGTCTCCCTTACTTTTCAAATATCTCTGGAATGCATCAGGCACTTGAAGATCATGTCAACACAGTCGGCATTGGAGGAAGAACCAACACAAATCATTTACTTGCAGGTAATGAACAAGAACTTGACAAGCTGTATGGCATGGTAATTGGCACTGAGAGGACCCAAGTGGATATCCAGCCAGAAATCACCACCAGCACTGATATAACTGTCCATCGTCAGAAGCTTAAGTCTGTTCAACAGTTTATTTACCCGAGATTCATCTTCAGCAGCAAGGGATTTAAACCAGAAATCCTCTGAAGGGCAGTAGAGACAGCCACAGCACTGCCCAGAGTAAATGGTGTATGGAAGGACAAGAACATCTCCATGAAACACCAGAGTAAGGTCCTGCATGCACTGGTGTATTCCATCTTCTTGTACGCGTGTGAGACATGGACTGTGCCAGCAGATCTGGAAAGGAGGAGCCATAGAAATGAGTTACTGCAAGACACTGAACATCGGATAAACTGATCATGTCACCAAGCATCAAGTTTGTCAAATCATCAGGCAGCACATTGGATCATGTGAAGGCCTACTGACATCAGCCAGGAGACTGTAATGATTATTTCCTAAAACTTAGGGATCAGACTTGGTGTGAAAAATTTGTTTGCAAAATTTCGGCGAGTTACAGAAATATTTAGGGGATCACACTTTTTTAACTGCTAGAAAATACACACTGAAAACAACAACACAACACAACACACACACACACACACGCACACACACACACACACACACACACACACGTACATATGAGCCTGCTCTGACTAGCTGTCAAACACAGAATACAGAAATACGCAGATAAAGAGAATGAGACAGAAATGGATAAGAGATACTAATGACAAAGTTTACAAAAGAGCTCCAGATTATGCTAAACATTATTTACAAGATTGGTGTTCTAATGTAAGTAAACTCTTGTTTAAGTAAATAAAAGTGAACACCTACACTGTCAGGATTTTAATAGTGAAAACTTGATATTTGAAATGTCTTCTTTGATTACCATCACAGAATTACCACTACATGAGCCATTTCCATCAGTGTTTAAATATTTCATTGTTTGACCATATTCTAGTTGTCAATGACATACATGCCTACCCCTACGGAACTTCCGTATTTTCTACGGCAATTAAAAAAAAATCAAACGAAGTAGCTATGCCGATTACGGAAATTTATATTTCGTTACGGTGAAAAGATTTTTCAAGAAAATTTACTGAAAATGATCCCAGTTTGAAGCAGACGATGCTTTTGAAAACAGAAGCAGAACACTGAATGGTAAAAGAGACGTAAAGCCCCGTCTTCATCAAGCAGACGAATAGCATATGTCTCCAATGGCTTCTGCTATAGAGGGACGTTTAAACTCAGTTATTCAAGCAAACGATGCTTTTGAAAGCGGAAGTACTAAACCTGATATCGCAAGTTATTGAAGTTTCAAGAAATATGGCATCTAATACAAAGAGAAAGCGAATGGATGTGCCAACTGGTGATGCTGATGAACCTGCATTCAAAAGAAAAAAAGGAATGCTACTGATTTTGAGTCTGTGCTACTGAAATTTGAAATCGGTGTTACTGAAATGTTTTTAGGGGTAGGCATGTATGCAATGATCATGGAAAAGTGACAGAAGAAGTGAGTGATGAACACTCATCGAACCTTTTACAAGGTTTACCACTCTTGCACTGTGCTTAGCACATTCGAAAGTCCATAACGGAGCCATTTTAATCATCCAAACTGGTTGTGTTGCATAGATCACTTGACTTATGTTCCATTCATTGTATTATCACCTGCAAGACACAGCTGAACTGATTATTTTTAATCTAAAAAGCTCAGTTTCATACGGTTTTCCATGCTTTTCACACCCATGGCCAGATCACATGATCTTATGGTCCACTCATGAACTGCATAGTCTTATTTTATGACTATGGTTGGTTTTCAGTGGATAAGAGTTCTTAAGTGGGAGTTTTTTTTTAATCGATATTGAATGTTCTAAAACGTCCAGGAATATTATGTTTTCATTGACTTTGATCATGTTGGATTGGGCAAACATGGTTTTACATGACATGCTGCTTGGAGTTGTAATGTGTACAGTAGAAAATCATTGCATCACGGTAAAATTTTGGCACGTTTTAGTGACACAGTGGCCTGTATTCCAGTGCAACAGTGTGAATTTTATGCAGCAGAGACGCAGATCTGTACGTGTGTAAGAACTCAGAGAGAAGAAAACTGCATTAGTATGGCCATGCAACTAGAGCCTATGGCCTTGATAAAACAGTCCTCCAGGGAACTGTCAAAGGAGGGGGATAGAGGTAGTGACTGGAAAAATGAAGGACCAGCAACATTGCAGAGTAGAGGGAAACCATCTGCAGAGAACCAGGCCTTCGTACACAGTCAATAGAACTGGAAGAACCTTGTGAAGTTGTTCATCACGGACTCGCCATGGAGTGAAGGGAAGAGGAGAAGATACGCTTAGAATATAAAAGTCGCAGAAAATCTCTAACCTATACTTGTGCACTTATTTCAGACGAAAAATGCCAAAGGTAAAGCAAAGAAGAAGAAGAAACAGAATCAGGACATACGGGCTGTGGGTAAGTATGTTTACAGGGGATTTCTGTTTTGAAATGTGGGCTGACTTTACATTACCACATGGATAAACAGACAGATACTCAGGCATACACACAGAAACACACAGACACACACACAGAGAAGCGTGCGCGCACACGCGCACACGCACACACGCACACACACACAATAGTCATCTGGCATGTCTTGCAAATTGGTGACAAAAATAAAAGAAAAAAGAAAAGAGAAAAAAAATGTGTGATGACTTTTAGTAGTTAGTTCTTGAGTGTTGAAAGTTAATCCGTTGACTGCCCTTGCACAAACGGCGTTCGAGGTGGTTTCTGGAAGCCTGTGTGCTGCACATAGAACACCATTCGAGGTAATTCCAACATCAAAATTTGGCGATTTAAAGATGGAAGACAAGGAGAAAAAATGGTTTAAACGGTTGTAGGGACCCTAAAGGACGGTTTCTTCCCTTTCACGGGTCGCTGACTGACTGGCTCGCGTCTGTTCGGACGATAACTTCGGCAAGGTTCAGCTGAGTCATTCTCGGTTCAAGATGGCGAGTCAAGCAGGCAGTTCGTTCAGACGCTTGCCGTTTTCGAACAATCTAATGCTCTTGAAGTGCTTCAAGAAGTTATTCGAGACCATGAAAGTGATGACGAAGACTTCAGAGAAGTGGAATGAAGCGATTTGGAGGAGAAAGAAAGCGATCACAATCAACACCACCTTTTACTATCGGAGATTAGTGTTGACGAAGCTGATCCCCAACTTCGAACTGGCGCAAGTGGGGCAGATCAGAGACTGACGAGCCGATTCCATCTGCGTCGACTGCCCCTTCTTCCTTTCGTGAGAGGTCGGGGTAGGAGTTGAGGAAGGGGAGAGGGTTCAGGACAACGGCGAGGGTCCAGTGTGAGGGGGCATGGCAGAGGAAGAGGGTGTGGCACTCGTCAGTCTGAACTTGTTTCAGAATGGACAGAGGCCAGTGCTGATCGCCCAAATCCCAACATTTCTTTCACGGGTGATCCAGGTATCAAGGTGAACACTGACAATTTCAAGCCTGTGGATTTCATGGAGTTGTTTTTTGTGTGTGTGTGTGTGTGTGTGTGTGTGTGTGTGTGTGTGTGTGTGTGATGTTTGTGTGCATGGTGTGTGTGTGTGTGTGTGTGTGTGTGTGTGTGTGTGTGTGTGTGTGTGTGTGTGTGTGTGTGTGTGTGTGAGAGAGAGAGAGAGAGAGAGAGAGAGCGAGCAGTGCTTGTGCATGGTGTAGGTATACATTGTGTGTGTGTGGTGTTTGTGCATGGTGTGTGTGTGTGTGTGTGTGTGTGTGTGTGTGTGTGTGTGTGTGTGTGTCTGGTGCTTTTGCATGTGGTACTTGTGTGTGTATGTTGCTTTTGAATATGGTGCTTGTGCACAGTGTGTGTGTGTGTGTGTGTGTGTGTGAGTCAACTATAACTGGCATTTATTGGCAGTAGTGTGGGATCCTGATCCTTCTGTCCATAGGTTCTGTGGTGTGGTGTATTCTCTGTGACACTGGTGTATTTTTCAGTTGTTAGTGTGCTTTCATCACCAGTGGTGTGGCCTTTTGTAGCTCAGTCCTATCTTTAGTAGTCTTTTTTTTGTGTGTGGTTGGTTTTGCAATGTTTTTTATGTATTACCTTCTGTGGTGATGACTTTTATAAATCGCATTTAGTTCATGAATGAACCAAACTACATATGTGGAAAACAGACTGAATAATTGGAAGTTACACTGAGTGTTGTTATTTCATCTCTGCTTAACAAGACCAGTTCCCAAGAGGCTTGCAACATGTGCAGACTGATGCTGTGGACAATGTGTGATGCCCATCTTCTTTCCAGCCTTACCTGGACTAGAGTGCTCCCTGCGATAGGGGTTGCTAAACATTTTATGCATTGTCAAGCTTTATTGTGAATACAGATTTTTGTCCTGAAGTTCAAAGGAAACTAACGCCAGTTTTGCGTCGTCGTATACTATACCATGTCAGACCATAGCATTAAACGGCTGTCAGTCAGCTCTGTCAGGCCGAAGTTTTGTGGCAAATGCAGTCATAAGATAGTCACGTGACGCCCACCCTACTTCCACTTACGGAAGATGCCGAAGATCGTGTACTGTCCGTCATTCTACTTTCGCCTGTCGCCCAAGCAAGATAAGTCTTGTGCTCTGTCTCGCCTATACTTTGCCTTTGTGTAAAGATTGCTGTGTTCGCACTCTGTACTCATTTATCTGTGGCTCCTGCTTATATCTCAGTGCTATCTTGACGTGTGAGGTTATCGGATGGGCTAGCATTCTAACCTTATTTACTGAAATTTTCTCGCGCGATCGTGGTGCTCGCGGTTCTTGTCTATTTGCGTAACCGGTTCGAGGTTGATCGGCATTTTCCATCGCCACGTCCATCGCGTTTTCTCTGCCTCCCTTTGTCCATCGGCCTTGCATTCTCACTCGCCTTTAAACGTTCATCATTATATATAATTTTGGTCTACTCATTACAAACAAAAAACTATTGTGATATCTGGCTGTAGCCAAGGATATAACAAGAAAATTTCCCAAGTATCTAAGATATATGTCAAGAATTGAAAGAGCAGTGAGCATATTAGTGAACCTACCGAAGAAAACATGAAAAACTACAAGACAAGATCGGAGTGCAAGGACTGAGTGAGACAAGGTGGCTACAATCAGGATAGCTGAGACTTTGATCTGGAGAACAGCTGCTGTACCCAGGACACTCAGAGGATGGAGCCCCCCACACTGAAGGTGTGGTCCTGATGCTGGCACCGGAGGCACAAGAGGCACTCATTGGATGGGAACCTGTGAACTCCCGCATCATCACAGCCAAGTTTACCACGAAGAAGAATGACATCAGGTTGAACATCATCCAGTGCTGTGCTCCCACCAATGATGTGGAAGAAGAGAAGAAAGCTGACTTCTATCGGCAACTGCTGACAGTGATAGACAAAAGAGGAGCAAAGGCCATAACCATACTGATGGGAGATTTTAATGCCAAGATCGGAATGGACAACACAGGCTACGAGGACATCATGGGGACACACGGACTGGGACAGATGAACGAGAATGGTGAGCGCTTTGCAGACCTGTGCTCCCTGAACCAGCTGGTGATAGGAGGAAGCAGCATCTTCCCACACAAGCGCATCCACAAGGCCACGCGGAGATCCCTGAACCACATCACGGAGAACCAGATTGACCACATCTGCATTAGCCGCAAGTTCAGGAGGTCATGGCAGGATGTACGAGTGTGATGAGAGGTGCTGGCGTGTCATCAGACCACCACCTTGTTTTAACAACAGTGAGACTTCGCCTCAAGAGATTAACAAGCGCCAACAACACACGGACAAGGTACAATGTTGGACTGCTCAGAAACAGGGACACACAAGCAGCATTCTAGATCAACCTTTCCAACAGGTTCCAGCCGCTACAAGAGCTGATAGAAGACGGTGAGATGGACATCAAGACACAGTGGGAACACTGCAAGAAGCTCTGGCATGACACATGTGAAGAGATCCTTGGCAAGAAGAAGACCCAGCACAAGGAATGGATCTCTGCCGACACCATCCACAAGCTGGAAACAAGGAAAGAAGAAAACTACGCTGAACACGAGCCGAACAAGAGCAGCTAAGGCAAAGGCACGGGAAGAGCACACAGCAGTGAACAGAGAAGTAAAGAAGAGCATCAAGAAGGACAAAAGGGACTACTTTGACAACCTGGCTAGTCAAGCAGAGGCAGCAGCAGCTGGACAGGGGAATCTGAAGGACCTGTACCTGGGGACCAAGAAGCTGACGGGTAAGTTCCAGCAGACCGACGAGCCAATGAAATACAAGAATGGAAGCCCACTGACAACAACCGAGGAACAGCTGAAACGATGGGCAGAACACCTCGGGGAGCTGCTGACCACCCCGTCCCTGACGCACCACCAGACATCCCACCCGCAGAAACAGAACTGCCCATCAGCTGTGACAAACCCTCAAAGGCAGAGATCAAGAAGGTCATCATGACTCTGAAAAATGGAGAGGCTGCAGGGCCGGACAAGATACCATCAGAAGCCATCAAAGCAGACATAGAATAGAGATAGCTGTCAACATGCTATACAGCCTCTCAGCAAGATCTGGGAGAAGGAAGAGGTACCGGCACAGTGGAAAGAAGGAATCATCATCAAGCTGCCGAAGAAAGGAGACCTCGGGGACTGCAGCAACTACCGAGGGATCATGCTCCTGTCAAAGCCAGGCAGGTTTCTCAACAGGGTTCTACTGGAGAGAATGAAAAGAAGCTGTTGACCCCAAGCTCCGAGACCAGCAGGCAGGTTTCCGGTGGAACAAATCATGTGCTGACCAAATTGCCAGCCTGCGCATCATTGTGGAGCAGTTGCTGGAGTGGAACTCTCCCCACTACATCATCTTCATAGATTATGAGAAGGTCTTCGACAGTGCGGACAGAGAGACGCTGTGGAAGCTGCTGAGGCATTATGGAGACCCCGAGAAGATCATCTCCCTCATCTGGTGCACCTACCAGGACATGAACTGCAGGATTGCCCACACTGGTCAGCTGTCCGAAAGTTTCGAGGTGAAGACTGGAGTTTGGCAGGGGTGCCTGCTGTCGCCGTTCCTCTTCTTCCTTTTGGTCATTGACTGGATCATGAAGAAGACCACTACAACAGGCAGGAACAACGGTATACAGTGGACACTCTGGATGCTGTTCGATGACCTTGACTTCAGTGATGACCTGGCGCTCCTGTCACACAGCCACAACCAGACGCAGGACAAGACCTCTCGCTTGGAGACCACATCAGCCGGGACAGGGCTCAAGACTAACAGGAAGAAGACCGAGCTGATGAAAATCAACACCACTGCCAACACATCAGTCACAGTTGGTGGAGAGCCCATCGGGGAGGTGGAGTCTTTCGTCTCCTGGGAAGTGTGGTTGACCAACAGGTCAAAATCCGATGGCAGGACAAGATCTGAAACGGAGATCTGTGGAAGCATGCGGGACAGGAACCAGTGGCCAAGCAGATACTGCGAAGGAAGTGGGGCTGGATCGGACACACCCTCAGGAAGCAGCATCCAGCACCACACGCCAAGCCCTGACCTGGAACCCACAGGGAAAGAGAGGCCGGCCTCGCAACAACTGGAGGCAAGACACTGAGGCTGAGTTGAAACGGCTAGGGACCAACTGGACTGGAATGACAAGAACAGCCCAGAACAGAGTGCGATGGCGAAGGGTTGTCGATGGCCTATGCTCCACCGGGAGCGATGAGCATAATGAATGAATGACCTAAGAAAACAAAATTGTGGCCCTTGATACCTGGATTGTACTGTACCCCAGAAATACATAGATTTATCACATAAAACAACAGTTGTGGGTTTAAGTTCACTACCAAATATTTACACAGGTGTTCAGTAACACAAAAACCCACTTTTTGCTGGGTTTGTATGTTTTTTGTTCTGCTGCTGTGGGGTTTTGTATGCCTGCAAAGTATAATTTTTTAAAAAAAGTTGAATTATAAGATTATTTGTTGTACTCAGAAAGAACAAATATTATTTGCAGATATTATAGCCTTGGGTATAAGAAGAAAAAACATGCCAAAAAATCTAAGAGATATCTCCACAAATAAATGAGCACTGATCAGATTAGTGAACCTACCGCAAAAAGTCAAGTTTTGCTCCGGCACGCAGAAGTACAAAACTGATACAAAATAACGGCAGTTAAGGGGTTAATTAGGATTGTTGTTGTTGTACCCCGGCTAAAAGACTCCGGGGATCATCTAATCAACTGAAGTATTTCGACACTATGGTACAAATACATCTGTTAGGGATGAAAACATTACGCATGTGACGGTTTTTGATTACCCCCACCACGTGGGCAGCCACTCTCCGACTTCAAGGGATTTTGGAGACTGATAATGTTATGCTAGGAGCTTGTCACCACTGAAGACAATCCCTGCATAACTATGCAGAGTAATAACATTTTGATGTAGCCTTGGTGTTCTAGCTGATGTCGGTTGGTCTGACGTACCCTTAAGCCAAGGCAGAATTAGGTTTATTTTACTCAGTTGTTGCAAAGATGGTGTCAATAGGTTGCTGAACTTGGTAGCCATGTCATAGCTGCAAATCTGTCAGACATGATATGTTATTGTGGCTTGATTTGCATATAGAATGCAAAGTAAATGGTGAATTATTACCTTAAGAGTATTGTGCAGCACTGAAGTGAATAGCTTTGTGTTAAGAGTTTAACCCCTTCGCTGCTATATTTTGCTAAGTCCCATGCTGGACGAAACAGAAAGAGTGTTGAATCATGATGAACAGTGTTCGTCATCTGGGCATTGCAGACGGCACTTTTTATGACAAACGCCTTTCGTCAACAGTGCAGTGAAGAGATTAAAAAGAAAAAAGAAAAGGCAGTGCCTTTTAGAGGAAAAATATGATCCGAGTAACTCTTCAGCTTTTTGTAAGAGATGATTTTGAGACCAGTTACTTTGTAGAATGTTTTTTTGTCTGCCTTTTATGTGGTATATTCAGGGATCAGAAGAACCACCCTAACCTCTGTGAAATTCACAGTTTTTTTCAAAGCCTTAACTTCTCTTTTTGAAAATTGAAGAAATTGTGCTACGAAATCTTGTAAAACCTTGGAAAATAGGTTTTGGTGATTTGAGTTACTGGCTCGGTTCCCCCCTTTAAGAAGGATCTTTTATAAACTTTGTTTTACATAGTATTAATAAAGATAAATGTTAGTAAACTCTGTTTAGAAATGTATGTTGTATCTTGCTTTTCCCATTTATTTCTTCTTGAAACTTCAAATTTCATTGTGGAAATGTTTGAACACTTTTTGAGTTCAGATTTGTTTCACAAAAGATATTTTTATGATTATATGTCCCATACGAGTCTCTCTTTTCCTCTCTCTGTGATGTAGATATTTGTAGAAATTTGAAGTTCATATTTCTAAAAATCAGAACAAGTAAGTTGTTCTACAAATGACTTCTGACTTGGTGTTTGAACTTTTGACAGTTAATCCACAGGTAATTATATGTACAAAAATTAGTCTCTTGTTACCCAGTCTAAATGGAAACAAGTAGATGGATACCAACTCGGTAAAGTTGTTTTTTTTTTTTTGAACAGCGAGTCATGTATCAGTGGTGTTTTTGACCTTCTTTTGCAGATGAGGTATTCATGCCCAGACCAGAAGAAGAACTGGAGAGCAATGACATGGATGAAGCTGACAGGGAATTAGAGATGTTTAAGAGGTAAGGATCTGCACGGTGTTTTGTGCATGAATTTCATAAGGGGAAAAGCAAACTTGAAATGATTTATTGAACGTTTGCAGCCGCCGCCTCATCTCTACAAATTAACAAGTGGCGGCAGCAGTATGAAGAGTTCATATCTCGGAACAGAAAGAATTATTTGGACACAACAAATTGTAGCCGTGTTTGATTGTAGTTCTCATGGAAAATTGATCAATTTTTGCCAATGAATTTGTAGAATGAAGACTTGTGAACTTTGCATTTGTAAGAGTCGGTGACAGTGTGAAATTCAGAGCTGACTGTGAAAACAATTGTGGACTGATAAAGATTTGTATGAAAAGGCAGATTTTTTTTAGTATTTATTGTATTCTTATGATGATGCAGAAATCAGTAATGCAGACAATGTGAAACATGCAGGCATGCACACACACACACACATGTACACAAAAATTGGTGATGACAAAATGGCTTGTCTAAACAAGAAGTATTCAGTTTTTGATAAAGTGGCTGAAGAAGTTTTAAAGTGAGCCCTGCCTCCACCCACCCTCATCCCCCTCCACTCCCATTTCCTTCCTCCCCATCTCCCCCATCAGTTTGGTTATGTGTTTCTTTGAGAATTTTACAGTGAGGTGTGATAGTGTTTGGTCTCAAAAGTGAATTGGGTAAAAAAAAAAAAAAATCCTCACATTTCTGGTAGACTGCAGTTTCAGTAGCTCTGCCAGCTCTCAGGATGTATGTTCTTCAACTGAATGTTCAGTCATCATGGTGACAGTTCGAGACTGTGGACTGTTTGAGTTGGGGGGAAAACTGAACTGTAACAAATCAAGTGGGGAGTGTACCAGGCCAACATTTCATCAGTCCTTATGTGCTAATGTGTGTATGTAAGCTGTGTGTGTATGCATGTAAAATTCGAAGTTGCATAAGAGATTATATTGTACAGTAGAAGCTCTTTATTACAACTTAGAAAAATCAGCGTAAATCAGGTCTTGATAGAGAGAGGACTTAACACAGAGGATGATACAATAGTAGAGGTATTCATTACATCGGTCCTAAAGCATTCACACAGCAAATCAGATGGTTAAGATCTAAGTGTACGAGTCATTCTATATATGTATAGCGTAAAACTTGCCCATCAAGTTTGTGTTGTTACAACAGGACATTTATTAGTCCTCTCAAACCCACTTTGAAAAAGTGCCTATGTGTCATTTTTCTCATTCTTACCTGTTCACACAGTGCCTAATCCCGACCTGGCAGAGAATATCACCATATCATCAGGACCGTCCCCTCCGCAAAAAAAAAGACAAAATAGGAAGACTGGGGAGCTAACTAAACCTCCATTCTGAGCTAGCCATTGAGAGTAGTCGACCTTTATTAGTGCACTTCGGTGAATCATACTGAACTAGCTCAGTCTTCTTTTTTCCTTGGTAGAGGAGCACATCCTTCTCTGCTCTCTGGAAATCAGACTTGGTGTTTTTGTCTTTCGTGGATTCTCACAAATGTCCATTCATGCTTTTGCTTCTGTCAGAGAAGCTTCTTTCTTCTACACTTCAAGGGGAATGGCTGGTAGGCTACACAAATTTGAGGGGTGGGGGTGGTGTGTGGGCAACCATTTGTGTGTGTGTATATGTGGTTTTCATTGATAGTGTGAGAATGTAGTTGCAGTATTTCAGTATTGGTTTCTTTGGATATAATTGATTTTACTATGGGAAAGAGACTTTGTTGCTGACTAAACTTAATTCTCTATAATTTGAACAAATTCGTTTGAGAAATTAAGCCATATTTTCAACTCAGTTTCCACTGATTGATCTGTTGTTTTCAGATTTGTGATGGAAACCCCAGCACCACCGAGAGAGAGGCAGAAACTTGACATCAATCTGAACATGAAGGACATCTTTTCCAAGAAAAAAGGCGGCATGGGCTGCATCTGAGCTGTGACACTGTGGCAGTTCTTGCTGCGTTAGTTTCAAATGAGCATGCTGGACTTGTATTTCTCGGAACCGGCACTGGTGCCACCAACTTCACTGCTGTCGTTACAGAACAGAATAGATTCTATCCAATGCTTAAATGGGAAAATGTTTTTTTCTTTGGAGAAGGAATGCGTTCATATATCTTTAAGAGCAATCATTTTATGTACCATGACTTTTCTTTTTTAAAGGAAGTAGGGCACTTGTATGTGTGTCGAGTACCCAAGTTTTGTGACATCTACTAAATTCTGGTTAAAAGTGTAAAATAACACATTGATTAGAATTTTTTTTAGTTATACATCTGATTAATACTGAATAAAAAAGGAGATGAATGTAATGGACTGGATTATTTTGCCTAAATAGTCAAAACATTTTACTAGGGTAGACTGTGAAATTGGATTGTATCTAAAACATTTAGAGCCATGTTGAAATAATCTCTGAGCTGATGTTTTTTTGTTTAGTTCATGGACAGTTTCAGGAAGGTGATTTTTTTTTTTCCATGTCTCAGTATATACATAGGGGCAAATGCTTATGTATGCCCAAGGCAGGTGAAGAAGATAAGAAAAGCACTCCGTTGTTAGGAAATTTTGAGCCGTCACTCGCTTCTGGTTGATTTATTACAGGCAGGATTTTTTGAGAACTCAGAAGGAAGAGATTTATTTTTCATGAGAAGGCTTGGAAAGGTGGCATTTGGTGAGCGTGAAGTGATATACTGTATTACATTGAAATAGCCCAGCCCTAAAGACTTTTTTTTTTCAGTCAGTCTTATTTTGAGTTCATTATTTTAAATTTTTGGGGGTTGAATGTTTGGCTGATTGTAAGGAGTGATTTTGTTCTAATGTCTCTCAGGCATATGATGCTGTGCCTTGAGGATGCATGGATTATATGCCTGTGATCTGTAATGCTGAGTGTAACTACTATACCTGTTACATTAACTTTTAAGTGGTAGTCTCTTTCCATCTGGTGAGTGCCCAGAACTGTTTTCAGGCAGACTTATTTTTATTAGTCAGTTTTTGGTTTAAACTGAAGTTAGATGGTTTCCTTTCGAATCCATATTTCCTTGTGTTTCAGCATGGTGGTTATTACCTCACAGTGTGATCATCAGGCCCTGCGCTTTTGTCTTAGGTTTTTCTTTTCACCTTTTTTTTTTTTGATTGATTGTCTTTGAGGAACTTTTGTTCCACCCAGATGTCTATTGCATGCGGATTTTCTATGGTCTGTCTGATCTGGATCCATTACAAAAAGCCAAGATGGAAAACAAAATTTGGGACAGACATGTAACTATGTTCTTTGAAGATTTTTTTTTATAAAATCACGGAACTGAATTTATTCTTGCATCTGCAGATAATTTAGTCTTTCAGTAGCAACTTTGAGGAATTCACTGAATGATTCTGTGGGCTCAAGTGTAGACTTCAGTTGGGAGTGGTGTGAAAGTTGGAGGTAAAAGGGCACCAATAATTCTTGGATTATATAGAAAAAATGATAGTATACCCATCTGTCATCTTTTACTTTTTAAACTTGCCATTTTTACTCAAATCATTTAGAATTGAAGGAGCTGATTTTTTTTTTTTTGTTTTGTTTTGTCTGTGTGTGTGTATGTCTATGTTCTCTTTGTTTTAATTTGTTTTAAACAAGGTTTCAGTTTCCAGTTTATACAGGCCTTCTGACTTGGCCTACAACAGTCTGTATGACTTGTTAGGCTTCTTGTGTATATACACTTGGTTGATCATAATGCATGTTATGACCAGAAAGTCACTGAAGCCAACATTTTGTCAATCATAGTGCATGCTATGACCAGAAATTCACTAAGACAACACCCCTTGGTTTTCTGTTCCACATTATTATGAAGGCCATTTGTTTCTTCATACATTTGTTTTCTCCTTATAAGATGTGGTGTATTTGTTAAATGATGACGTTTCATTGCAATGATAACGAATAACCGTGCTTCGCCAGCCAAAGATTGTTGCTTGTTGTGATAGTCTGGCATTTTAGAGGAGAGATGTGGATGTCAGGCAAAAGTGAGATGGTATGGAGTATGGTACAAGGAACTATTGCTGACATTATGTGATTACTGAACAAATGACAAACTTCTGCCCTTCCAGGCAGGACCTTGATTTGCACACCTGCATGCGTTGTCATTTTATTGATGTGGTATTTCTCATTGAAAACCAGAGCATTCTGTTCTGACTACATTGCTGCGACATTTGCAGAGCCGGCAGTATACATGATGGTGCATTTTCTCATTGAAAACCAGAGCATTCTGTTCTGACTGTATTATTGCTGTGACATTGTCCAGCGGTATGCATGCTGCTTGAATAGCACAAAAGTGTGTGTACATGGGCTGCTTTTTTGAGAAGTTGCATATAATTTGAGAGCACACCTAGCAGCCAGTCCCTGGCCAACCAATGTCTTTGATCATGTCTTTTTGTGGAGCTTTCAGTGGGCTGGATAGGGGACCGTCTTGTCTAGGCAAGCGACCCACCTCATCACAAGCATTCAGTTGTTGATTTGGTTTCTTGTGTTTTTTTTTTTTTCACCCAAAAATCTGCATGCTGGTTTAGCGTATTGGTTTTTGTTTTTAAATTATGGGTTGCTGTGGTGACTGCTATGCAAGATAGGAAGTAAACTAGGGAATGGGGTAGGAGGAAGACTCATCGTCTAACCGAGGTAGACAAGGATGCACAGAGCGAATACAGCGGCAGAGGATGAGAACTGCCTCCTCCTCCTCACACCCTTTTCTCTGCTGTCCCCCTGTCAAGAGTGATGCTTGCTGTAACTGTTGAGTGCTTCTGTGAATTTTGATCATTGTTTTCCCCCACACATGCATACTGGACAGCCCTGGAGTCGGGGCTTGGCCAACTCTGATGGCTGGCCGGTGGAGGTGATGTGCTTCAGCACTCATCAGTGGTTTCCTCGGCAGAGGAACACATGGACTTAAATAAATAATGTACACTTTTGGAAATGCATTTTTTTTTGTTCTTGTTGGGTTGTGCGATTGATGTGCAAAGGGAGTTGTGATGAAAGGATTCAAGATAAAACATGGACCCAAAGGGTTGACAAGAGACTTGAATTAAGTAGTTCTCTCTGATGATTACTTTCTATCTGTTCATCTCTAAAGTTCTCTTTTTATATTCTTATAGGTTTGGCAGTTCAAGATGAGCAAGTGGCTCCTCAAAACAAAACAGACAAAAACCCCAGACTGATTGCCAGACATATTTCAAAATTGATTGGAACAAAAAGCATTGATTCTCAAAAAATCATATCTTTCAAACATAAGAGTCATTATGACCCCAGTCAAAGACTGAGGAGGGTTTAGTATTTATACAAACATGTCGCTACTGATAGTGTAGTTGCTATTGACAAACCATTCTCATGGCAGCAGTTCTAGTCAAGAAGACAATCGGTACAGCAAAGGAGAATACACATTCAGTCTGTTGTTGTTTTTTTTTTTCTTATAAGAAAAGGTGTTTCAGAGTTTCTTTAAAACATACAACATTAAAAGTGTGCTGTTCAGGAACAGTCCACACCACAGGTCCATTCCTACTTTTCTATGAACCATTACTTCTTCTGTTTCCTAGATTCTAATATAAGAGTATTCCCTTCATTCCTGGATTTAGAAAAGAAAAAAAAAAGTGTAAAATGAGACCTGCCACATACACAGTAGCAAACCGGTCAGAATAGAGCAGCGACCACTTTCCACCGCTGTAGGGGCCATCTGGCATCCATTCCATTCATAAACACTGTCGTGTGAGCGACCTGGTCATGAAGTGTACCGATTACGCGACTCGCGTGAAGTTCTAAGCGCGCTTATCGTGAGAATCAATTTTCCGGGCTGGAGGAAGGAAAGGGATTTTCTGCTGCCCGGTTTTCCGGGCTGCAGGAAGGAAGGGTAGGTTTTTCTGAAAACCAGGTTGTAGGGATGAAAGAATTAACGTACTGTTTTGAACACAACTAACAGATGGCATGCCACTACCTTGACGAAGAAGTTTACTGATACAGAACATAAGAAAATCCTGGACCACTTGTGAGATGGAATGGTTTTATTTCCCTTCCGAAAGAACGTAAGTTAAGTGAACTCGAAATTACAAAGTGGAAGAGCAAGCATATTCCACATGAAAGTCCGGAATGGAGATGCAAATCAGTACACAGGGTACAGTTTGTTCAGGAAAATGCATTACACATCCATATCTGGATGTGAATATGCAATCAACAGTCTTAGTCCAATTCTTTTCAGGAACAAATTTGTTCAGTGGAAACACACTATGGCAACTCTCATCTTTACATACAAAAAATAAAATCTCCAGTGTATATGTGTGGCCATCCAACCATGCAAGCTTTCACACACTCTCCAAAAAACCAACAAGCAAAAAAAAAAAAAAAAATCACAAAGTGGAGTGATAAATGGTTTAAAGCAATCTATAAAATTTGAGTTAAAAATCTAAGATGTAGGAATTCTGGAGTTACATTCCTTGACCTTTAAAAAAAAAAAAAAAAAAATCAATCAATGATATCAATACAAAAATATATGACTGGGATACGGAGTTATGAGAGAAGCCCGATTTAAGAAGACAGGTCAACACTGCATGCATTGACATTTGAACACTGAGTGTGAATAACCTTTATTCACACACACGCATGTACACGCGCACATGTTGCACATGTTGCGCACACACACACACACACACATATGCATGCATGCCTGATGCAGGCTTCTCCAGAATGTGATATTACAGACGATGACTTGCAACCCACTGCTGCAACATAATGCAAATTTGGTACATTTCAGTCCCTTAGGAAAGGCACATAATGCTGTAATTTGTAAGATGAGAAATCACTGCAAGCAATCCTAATCAGAATACTATCGAGGAGTAAAAAACTGGCCGGCTGTATCTAATTCACCTATTTTTCTTTCTAAATAGATGTGTGCAAGAATCATTCTGGTTGTGTTCGTATGTTGAGCTTCACCTTAATCTTGTCATCTGAGATAAAAAGCAACATGCATGCCACTTCCCTGTTGCAAAAAGTGTGATGTTCAAAGACCATATAGGCTCGTGGCATCTAGCAACAAAACCTAACAAGTAAACATATATGAACATACACTTGTGATGGTGCAAGTGTGGAGTGGAGATGAGTGTTCAAGTGACTACATCTTAAGTTGTATGACAACTTGATAACCACCGTATAGGAGATTGAGGGGGGAGGGAGGGAACAACTTGCCTGCTCCCAACATTTAAACACATGCACTCAAATTACCTATTTCCTCCGTTCACATTCTTTCAAACACACACGCACGCACACACACATTATGTTAATTTTTGTGTCAAAAATTATACTTCTGCTTCCTATTTGATCCAATGGAGGATAAAAAATATATTCAATATATTGCCACAAAATGGCTGATGCCTTAAAAAATTTACGTTTTCCATTTTCTTGGTATTTTCTCAAGGCAACAACATTCAACACTTCCGCATAGTAATTCAATCATTTTACGCCTGCTCCCCTTGCCCTCCCTTGAATCCACAGTGTGAAGTGGACAATTGGTCTGCCTGATCCAAAGGCACCTATCAACAGTATTATAATAATGTTACTGTGCACTTTGATAGCATTTATGAAAAGTTGATACATGAACAAAGACAGAAAGCTACTACATACTTGAGTTCTCAAAGCCAAAAACTGTTCCTGAATGTGCTGTTCTGTGCATTCACTGCCAACAGTATTTTTGCATTATTAAGGTATGGACAAGTATAATGGCAAACCTTGGACCTCTTATGCATGAACGTGAACACAAACAACAAAAATCTATCATTGGTATCACCTTACAGACTGAAATTTCTACTTTGTGGCACGGAGTTGCAGCTGTTCGCCAAGCAGCTATGGTCCTGAAAAGCACACAAGTTGTATCTATGCTGGCAATCCCTAGCACATCAGTTGGATCTAGTTGCATCTATGCTAGTAATCCCTAGCACATCAGTTGGATCTAGTTGCATCTATGCTAGTAATCCCTAGCACATCAGTTGGATCTAGTTGCATCTATGCTGGCAATCCCTAGCACATCAGTTGGATCTAGTTGCATCTATGCTAGTAATCCCTAGATTGCTGATTACAGTATCAGGTTCATCGTAAGCAGAAAATCCTTGATCAGCACAAGGATGTTTTTTCACACATGACTGGCCCCAAAATAAGTATATATATTTCTTCAGCTCTGCTGAAGACACAACAAAACCACTGAATAATTTCAAACAAGCAGTCATGTGAAAATAATCGCTGGACGGCTGAAAGTCTTTTCAAACAAATAAAATGTTTTCGACACACGTGTCTTTACAAACTGTCTCTTGTTCCTCAAGTCATGTGAAAAAAAAAAGCAATGGACAGCTTAAAGTCTTTTCAAACACATAAAAAATGTTTTTGACGCCACACGTCTTTTTACAACTTCAGTCATGATTCACAAACTCCCCACTTCAATTCTTCTTGGTGGTGAAAGGTGTTTTTCATTTGATAAACTGTAGACAACACAGCCCACACAGGAAACAACGTGCTCCACTTTCAGAGGATGAAGATGGCAGTGCTGAACATGAGAAATGTTCAAATCACATGCCAAAGCTGTTCATGAATTTTGGGATGGATGTACGTGGAGTAATGTTTGTTTGAAGTGAAGCTGAACACAACATTTGAGTGTTGATGACTATGAGCACAAGAGCAGTGATGTGAATAACTTTGTGTGTGAACGCACAGGTGTCTGCAGAAGTCCGGTCCCTTTCTGAATGTTGTGCCATTTGTACAGGGCCTAATGCCGCAGGCGTGTGCCCACAGGGAAGTTCTTCTGAATGTCGGCCTCAAACTCCTTCAGTCTGTGCTCCACGTTCTTCTGACGATGCATCAACTGGCGATGAAGATCTTCAGCCTGCAACACAGTCATCAGTGTTCGTTATGCATATGAGGGGAGGGACGGAGGAGGGGGGGGGGGGAGGGTTAAGGATGGAAAAAAGGGGACTTCACCAGCCTTCTCAGCCCCCCGTCATCTACTGCTAGCCATGGCAGCTTGATGCTGGTTTTTACTTCTCTGAGCCTGCAATTTTTTTTTTTTTCATTGTCTTTGCATTTTTCTCATGAAACTCCTGTCGGCGTTATATCACTTTACAACTCTTCCCTCCGCATTTTCAAATGCAGACCACAGACTGCTATAATCATGCCAGCTTTTTGAGAAATCAGTTCACGGGCATTTCAGGTTAACTGCCAATTCTATATATGTCTAGTCTGTTTCAAGTTACGACCAGGATGCAATAGGCACTCAGCTGACAAGAAATGACAAAGGTATATATATATGTCCACACCATGGACAGATCACATCCAACATTTTTCAACAACGTTATAATGATGAATTATGCTGATACTGTACTTTTAAAGAATAAAAGCCACCAACTCTGACAAAGCATGATGCAAATGTTCTGTTTATTTCTAAACTTGTTTCATGCATAAAATCAAAGGCCAGCTATACAGTACTTTAAAGAGAAAGTAATGGATTAAACTGTCATAATCCAAATGTTTCTCATGATTTGTCAGTGGCTGTTTAAACAAGCATATCAACTTTAATTTTGGCAAAAATTACCCATTCAAAAGTGTGCAAACAAAAACAAGATCTGTTCCAAAAGTAGAAAAACAAATGTGAATGTGATGTGTTTAATGAAGCGTCTGCACATATGTGTAAATTCTCTATTTCTCTCTCTCTCTCTCTCTCTCTCACACATACACACACACACACACACACTGTAGACATACATATATAGATCTACATAAAATATATGTGTATGAGAGTGTGTGTGTGACAAAATGTGTGTGTGTGTGTGTGTGTGTGTGTGTGTGCGTGCGTGTACATTGTATAGAGAGAGAAAAAGAGAGAGCGTGTGTATATATATCTTTATACATATATCTATCTTAGAGAAAGAGTGTGTATCTCTCTCTCTCTCTCTCTCTCTCTCTCTCTCTCTATATATATATATATATATATATATATATATATATATATATATATATATATATATATATATATATATATATATATACACACATAGAGGGAGGTGTGTGTGTGTGTGTGGTTGATTTTTATGTACAAATCATACACATGAGAATTTTGCTTTCACATGAATTTTACAAAGTAGTAAAAAAAAAATACATGTACATAAAAGTTCCTGATTCATCCTTCTATGCATCAATTAATCGATAATGTCATAATTTCTTTCAGGATGAACAATAAGTAAGGGATACTAAAGGGGTGGGGAGTGGGAGGTAGGGTGGTGAAGAGGGGGTAGGGCTCTCATCTTTGCTTCCAATCTTCTCTATTTTGCACATGAACAAATATGGGTACACCATACACACACACACACAAATGCTTTCTCTGTTTCTGTGTTTGTTAAACTCTGGAAACAAAAGCTTTGAAGCATCAAACTTGGCAGATAACACATTTGTATTTGAATTAGCGTACATGCACACCTTAATGATCAATGGCCTAAAAAGTTACAAAAGCATCCTTATTACTGTTAAAAACGTACGTTACACACCATGCACATTGAAATGCATGTAAGAAGACCATGTAGCAAAAGCGTTTTAAAAAGTTTATACATTTACTCATTCCTCAACCCCTACCAATCACTTCAAAGTATTATTCCATCCATCAATCTACCTATGTCACACACACACACACACACACACACACACACACACACACATGCAGACTGAGACCAGACATTGAGAAAGCTTTCCTTACCAAATGCACACACAAATGTGCACACTCCAGTCATTTAGTTAACACATTAGCTGGTTTTCTTGATTGCTTTTCTTAAAAACAATTAATGATGTGAGGCAGACACAGAGCAGGCCAGAAAACTGATGGACCAACAGAAGGGAAAAGAAGAAACTATTTGGAAGGAATGCCAACCACCAAAGAATAATACTAGCTGACCATTCAACACCACTGGATGATGCACAATGTGAAATATCAGTTTGATAATACACACCAGAAGCTACCAATGGATGACTCAAACCAGTAAACACCACTGCATGACACAGACCGATGAAACTTCAGCAGATGATCTGCATTGGTAAATATCACCAGATGATACTGGCCTTTAAACTTCAGTAGCTGATGCACATCAGTAAACACCACTGGATGAAGCACATTATACACAAACAAAACATCTTGCTGAAAGGCTTTTAAAAGACATTTCACAGTGGGAGAGCTGCCCACTGGATGAAACATACTGGCATAGGTGGAAATGAGTCGCACATCATGACAACCAGTGTCGATACCTGTGATACAAACTGCTGTGGGTTGTCACATGACATCACATCAAGGTTTCCATTGGATCGACAAACTCAGCCACCATGCCTTTCTTGTCTGGCTGCTGTGTCCCTTTAGTGCCGAACACTGCTCATGCCACCTCTCCCTCACACAGCCACACCCCGACACTTCCTACCTCAGCTGAAGTGCCAGCAGCATACATGGAGCTATGACAGTCTCAACATCTTATTGCAGGGCGACCATTCCCAAAGAAGAAACAGTACGTTTGTTTATCCATTCATTTTACTTACTTACTTTGTTAGTGTGCTTCCATGGGCAAAGCTGGGCCTCGACACAGTCTAGATGCTCAAGCCGACGATTCTCCCTGCATCATCTCTTCTCCCTACCAACACCCCCTCCTCCCCCAATGTGCTGTCAGCAGAGTTCTCTGAGGAGCTACACACAGGCTCAGCATACAAGCACCACCACCACCACCATGCATTCCCAATGCCCTGAAACTGGAGAAGGAAAGAAGGAGCACAAGTTCATGTGAACAGAATCTGGCTGCAGTCCATCCACTGCCTCTTCACAACCCACCCCTTGCAATCACCAGTGTTGGCAGCACTCGGGTGCATACACACATGTTTAGTGGTGGCGGTTCCCAACACCATGGATACTGACCCAGTATGGTACACAATATACATGCTCCGTATTAAAACACAGATTCTGGAAGAAAAAAAAATAACCACAGGTAAAACTAGAGGGGCCATGGAAAGAGAGAGGGGAAAGGGGGGGGGGGGGGGGGGGGGGGGGGAATGGGGTGGAATGGACCTGTTAGAGGAGGCACTGAAAAATCATCGTCACTCACCTCCAGCCGCCCCCCAGGCAGCTTAGAACCCATTGCCTGCAGCAGGGAAGTGAAAGCCACTGGCTCTGCCTATATATGCACAGGGGTGTGACACAGGCATCAGCAGGCATTGCATGAGTTACCTGACCTACTCTTTTACCCTCCGCAATCTCCACACTTCAGTCATGCATACCTTTTATATTTCAGGACCATAAAGTTTACTTCAACTGTTGCTATGCATCTCAGTGGATCTAAAAGCTATCCTTTCAGCATCAGAAATACTCCTAGTACGTAATTTGTATCAGTCACAAAATATGAAACTGTTAAACACAGTGAAGATAACGATAAAGCAGCTGTATCAGTTATTAAGTAACATAGCAGCAATTGCTGTATCACACACACACACATACAAAATGATAAGAATTACAGATATTCAAAATCTCTGTGGTAGTGGGATTCACAGTTTTAAAAAGTTATAATTCAGTTCACACAGCAAATTAAAAAAAAAAGAAGACACACACAAATTACAATCATAAATCAATGGAAAGACGTTTCTACCTTTCAAGTGCACACTTATACATTTATATAAAAAAAAGTCTTGTAATACATGTGTGTTATTTGAGAAAAAATATCAACAATATGCTGCAAAGTACTTGTTTATTCATAGTGATACATTATACTGATAAGTGGTTATCAGAAAGAGACAGACAGAGGGAAAGACAAGCAAGGATAGACAGAGAGAAGGGTTGTTAGAGAGAGAGAGAGAGAGAGAGAGAGAGAGAGAGAGAGAGAGAGAGTTGCAAAAAGGAAGTCTTTAAAGAGTCTGGGAACAGTAAATGGTAAATAATAAACAAGAACAGTAACTCTTGCTTCCATGATGAAATACATGGCCATAAATCCAAACGAATGTTGGTTTATGACATCAAACTGCCTTGCAGAAATGACAACACAGAACACACAGAATACAAAAGGAAAATCCCCCTAAAAGGATGTTCTAAGCTTGGCTACATACCCTGTATTTCTCCAGTTGTTGCTATGTAGATGTGTCAGATACAAGGTATATGGGCAAGCTTGGAACATCCATTTTTGGGGATCTCCTTGTCTGTTCTGTGCGCTCTATGCTGTGATTTCTGTGTAGGTGACTCAGTGTCGTAAGCAGCATTCATTTGGAGTTATGGGCGTGTACTGATTTTATCATGGGTGCAAGAGTTACCCTACTTGTGTATTACACAAAAAATTTCATTCATCTCAAAGAAACCCTAAGATTTTAACTATGGAGGTTACAGTCTAACACCAACTGATCATAAAAAACAAATGCAAGAACTGGTAAAAGCAACAGCTATTCAAACCTAATTTCACAACTAGCATATGCATAAGCGTAACTGCTAGAACCTAGCAAACCAATGCATTCTTTCCTGAGTAAAACCTGCTCAATCACTTAAAGGTGGTGAGTGGATCCTTATGGATTACAAAAGAAAGTTGTGTTGGAATTCATTGCCTGTTGCAGACATGCTGTCCATTGCAAGCAGTGTCCTGCAGACTGCTATGCTAGGTAGACTTGATGATCAGCGCTGCTCAGTCTGTGTTCAGGGTCTCAGTATGTGATTTTGCAACACAAACTAAACTGCTCAACACCACTCTGTATTTGATGTTTGTTGTGGTCTTCCAACACAAACTGAACTGCTCAACACCACACATTGTATTTGATGTTTGTTGTGATCTTCCACCATAAAATAAACTGCTCAACATCACACTGTATTTGATGTTTGTTGTGATCTTCCACACACAAACTGAACTGAACACCACACTGTATTTGGTGTTTGTTGTGATATCCCAACACAAACTGAACTGAACACCACACTGTATTTGATGTTTGTAATGATCTTCCACCACAAACTGAACTGCTCAACACCACACTGTATTTGATGTTTGTAATGATCTTCCACCACAAACTGAACTGCTCAACACCACACTGTATTTGATGTTTGTAATGATCTTCCACCACAAACTGAACTGCTCAACACCACACTGTATTTGATGTTTGTAATGATCTTCCACCACAACTGAACTGCTCAACACCACACTGTATTTGATGTTTGTAATGATCTTCCAACACAAACTGAACTGAACACCACACTGTATTTGATATTTGTTGTCAAATGTGGAAGTCCACCTGTCAAGGGTTGATTCACAGATTTTGGCCAAAATGGATACATTGGTTTTTCCTGTACATGATACTGTCTGTAAATTCTTATACTTACCTTTCTTCCTCACTAAAATGCTGTTTGAAAACGCCGCATCTAATCTTTCAAACCTGTATTTTTCATTGGCTGGTGTTGAATTTCTCAAAATGGCAGCTTGGAAGGCTGTCATCTTACCTCAGACACCAAACATCTGACTTTAAAGCAGTTCTCACATTTTGAACGACTATATACACAGTACCAAAAAGAAATATCTGCTATTAACAGGCAAGTGATGATATGCTAAAAGATCAAATATTAAGCCCTTAATACTAAAGCCAATCCATTGTTATCGTGCTACACTCTTTATTGAAGACAATAAATGATGTCTAAATTCTATTATTTCCGTATACAAGTCAAATGAAGTTAAAAAAAAAAAATTATCAAAAAGAAAAAAAAGGTTAAAAAAAAAAAAAATCCATTTTCAATACTATCAACTGTGGTAAGGAAAAAAATGCCTAAGGAGAGTCTAATTTTAATCTTACATGTGTTATAGAATAGTTAGCATGCTTCTTGGCTTGTGAGGCAAATATTCACCATGAACATACACCTTTCAGTAGTGATGTCATTGCAACTGCATATTTCAGGGGAAAAAAAAAAAAACAACAAAAAACAAAATAAAAACTACAAAAGAAGTTTGAATAGAAAATAGGAAAAACCAAGCCAAAACAAAAAATAAGTTATTTGTTATATTATGTGCGTTATTTCAGAAGTAATGAATGCGCTTTACGAAAAAAAAAAAAAAAAAATGTCCAAAGAGAAACTGAGCATTGAGATTATTCAGTCATTTGTAAGTATGATAGTGACAATTTCATACGCCAGTTTTACTCGAGATTTGACACTTGTGCAGAAATGGTCAATGCCCATGATGAAAACATTTGGGTCAGTGACTACAGAATGTTGTTTGCATATTAAAAAAAAAAAAGACTGATACATACATCATGAACTTTCATCATCTCAGTGAAAACACAAAGAAATGGGTTAATATTACATAAACAAAGTTTCAGTTCAGTAAAGACTTTCAGCTGTTGTTCCCCTGTCCTCTTTTTTTTGTTGCTCTTTTTTCGTTTTTTGTTAATTATGTGCTACGAAACCAGTCCAGTACAGTAGTTTGTGTACATTCAGTACAAACTGAAGCTCCAGGGTCGGCAGTGACAAAGACAAATATAACTGCTATGTAAAGATACAGAGTACAGTGGAATTGCCCAATCCTGACCTCTCTTACAACTCCTCCATGACAGGACCTGAATGAAAATGACCAACCTACTTCACTACATAAAATGACCCTGTGTTACTGCTCTTACCCAACTTCTATCCAATTATCTGGGTACCTTTATGACTTTTGCCTGTAATACTGGACAACAAACACCTAAAACATAGCAAAAAAACACTCTTGTGACAACTGGCCACATGGCTGAAAATTAATATCAGCACTAAACATCGCTAACAATGAGTTTTCTGCAGCACTCTTCCACAGAAGGTTGACATTGTGATTTTGATTGCCAAATCCCTCATAGCAGGAAAGATGCAGATTTAAGATAGCATTAGAGATAATGCTCTGCTTTCATGCAGATAGGAGAGTGGGAAAATGGAGGTTGTAAAAAGAAATAAAAAAGGGAAAAACAAAAACCAGATGCATAAAGACATTAATAAAACAGTTTGGGAGTAGCCAAGCAAAGCTGGACTTTGTGTTATTTCATTGACTGATGCGCCATTTAGCTATTCTGTCCACTGAAAGCTGGTAACTGATATGAAGACAACAGGAGTGTTCTCTAAACTAGGATTCTGCCATTCTGTGAGGGCAGATGGGGGGAAAAGTATTCTTGTCCTGTTTTAACAGCACTGATGTCACTACAGAGACTTCTAACATACACTGACAGTGCGATGGTGTATTTACTAAACATGTACCATAGTATGATTAACTGTGTGGATTCCTTTTGAATACTGGCTTTGAATATCATACTAGAGTTTGACCCTGTCTATATGGCTATGGAGGTCATACTAAAGTATGACTCTCCCTATAAACCCCCTGCGAGTAATGACCCGATTTTAGTAGATTTTTCAAAGTCATGATTGACAAGTTGCACTGTACACTATTAAATGAACCACGGTAAGATAAAATGTGATCCTAAGATCAGGCCCTCAAAGAACTGCACTAAACAATTCATCACACACCACACACACACACACACACACACACACACACACACACACAACACACACACACACACACACCCTCTTTCTATGATACATACGCACACAGACTGTGAGATGGAGAGAGAGAAGAAGAGTGAGGGGGGTGGGGTTGTCTTCTTTACTGTCATTGTTAAAAAAAAAAAACCCTGACTGTCATCTATCCAGTTCACAAACTTTAAAGTAATATGCCATATTACCAAACCCTGATCATCATCGACACAGGTAACAAACTTTAAATTAACATACCAAATTACCAAACCCTGATCATCATTGACACAGGTAACAAACTTTAAATTAACATACCAAATTACCAAACCTGATCATCATCGACACAGGTAACAAACTTTAAAGTGACATGCAATATCACCTAACCCTGATTGTCATTGACACAAGTCACAAGCTTTACAGTCACAAGTCAAATTTCCAAATCTTCACACAGTCATTGACACAGGTCACAAACTTTACAGATACCAGTCAAATGACCAAACCCTGACTGTCATCGACACAGGTCACAAACTTTAAATAGACATGCCAAAGTACCTAACCCTGATTGTCATCGACACAAGTCATAAGCTTTACAGTCACAAGCCAAATTACCGAACCCTCACCATCATTGACACAAGTCACAAGCTTTTTTTCACCAGTCAAATGACCAAACCTTGATCGTCATCGGCACAGGTCACAAACTTTACAGTAACATGTTAAATTACCAAATCTTGATCATCATCAACACAAGTCACGATCTTTAAAGTAACTTGTCAAATTACCAAGCTCTGACTGTCATCGACACAAGTCACGATCTTTAAAGTAACTTGTCAAATTACCAAGCTCTGACTGTCATCGACACAAGTCACGGTCTTTAAAGTAACTTTGTCAAATTACCAAATCCTGATCGTCACTGACACAAGTCACGATCTTTAAAGTAACTTGTCAAATTACCAAGCCCTGGTTGTCATCAACACAAGTCACGGTCTTTAAAGTAACTTGTCAAATTACCAAGCCCTGATCTTCATCAGCACAAGTCACGAGCTTTATAGTCGCTGACTAAATTACCAAACCCTGACAGTCATCCACATGGATCATACACAATGATCTCCCTTGACAGCCACTTTTTCATGGCCACTTGCCTATTCAGACTGCACAGAGTTTGGTAGCCAGCAGACACACACCCCTCATGCTGCTAACTTCTTGCTGGTGGACGTAGGCACAGTGACAGATTAATACTTGTCCACCTGCTACCCATTCCTCTGACCCACTTTCGATCCTGATGTTCAGGTGAATCAAGTCAGCAAACCAGCTTTGTTATAAGATATATCGCTCTAGTTTACAGCCCAAATTTCTACTCCATACTAGCAGAACTTTGGCGCTAACCCTATCAGCATTGACAGACTAATACAAGCACTTCCACTGAGAAGTCTAAATAAGTGAAAAATTAAAGAACAAAATACAAACAAAAAGAAAACAACAAACACGCCCATACACAATCTCTGTTTGGAACTATGAAGACGAGATCCCAAATCTGGAATAATGGATTTTAGGTTTCAATTTCATGCTGTTCATTGCCCAAAAGGGCCATATCTGGGTTATCATATCATCAGAATACATTCAACATACGTCTGTTAAAAGAAAGAAAAAAAAAAGAACACAATACAAAGATTTCTGTCAAAATGAAGATTTATCAAATATCATCAAAACCTGTTAACACTGTATCAATGTTTCACAAAATCTTAGATCAAATGAACCATCTCCTGAGAGTTCATGTTTGCAACACACACACACACACACACACACACACACACACACACACACACACACACCTCCTCACCAGATCAATTTTTTTTTTTTCCCTCTTTATTCCCCCCCCCCCCCCCTTTTTTTTTTTTCCCCCAGTTTTAGTTATTCCACTATTTTCTCAAAACTGGATGAAACTGGATGAAAGACTTTTCCATTTAAGCCCAATCATTATCTTTCTAAAGAAAATGCTCAAAAGCCATTTTCCAATGAAAACTTCAAAAGAAACATCTTAAAAACTGATGACCAAAGAACTGAAATTTACTGAACCCCTAAATGAATAACTGACATCCCCTGACCCTTACTACGAGTCTTAAATTTTGCTCAGGTCAGATCCACCAAAGATGAGTTTTGATTCATTTTGAGGGAGAAGGTGACATATATATTTGCATACAGAAATCTAAACACTACAGAAATATGATCAGAGGTGCACCTTGTAGAGTTCTTAATGAATAACCAACCATTTCAGTTCAAAGATCTGTTTATCCTTTAACACTTTGGGGACATGGAAGAGTTAAACTAAAAACTGAAATAAAAAAAAACCCTCCAAAACTAGACAAAGTCACAGAGAGGCAGCTTGTTGTGACTAGACTGGCTGAATGCTAAAAATTAAAGATGCTTATACAACTTTATTTGATTTTATAAATTTTACTTGAATTCAAACATGTTAGCATCAGACAAGAAGTATAAACAACACTTGCTTCCTCCCATGCCATTACGTCCCCTGATCCACTGCTTGTGTCCCAACCACGGCAGACCTGAAGCCATGCATGCTCTGGCCAGATTTGCGACAGTAGGCTACACACTCACCGCCAGCAATCGGGGGAAAAGCAATGTGCAGACGGCCAAAGCCCTTGCCACCAAATCCTAGTTGAAACAAACGCAGACCATCTGACATACAGACTTTTGACTGTCGTGCCTCTCTACTGGATCAGTAACAACCATTCAGTCACACAAAGACAAAAAAGTATTATTATTTCTGTGTGTCACTTCCTACCACACACTCATGTCTGCCCAATTCAAACACAAATGGAAACAGCATGCTCTGTCACTTCCTCTGCCCTTGATAAATCAGCACCAACCCAAACACGCAGAAACAACCGTACAATCAGTAGACACAGCTAGAAGCCAACAGGTTTTTCTTCATGTTGTCTGTAGTTGTAAAGCATCTTCATACAGAGATTCGCGATATTTCAAACCTTTTTTTTTTTTTTTCAAGAAAAAGGAAAAAGAGACTAAATCAAGATTTAATACTGACAGCGAGGTAAGAGGATCGGCAGGCATGCAGCCAGATACTGAATGCAATCCTAAAATGTAATAAAAGTGGATTAAAAAACAAACAAAAAACAAATGAAGACATTATCTATTTGAAGACTTGTGTGTCAGAACATTAAACACTATATATATATATATATATATATATATATGTATATATATGCCATATGCCAGTTACACATTACTTTTTTTTCATACAAAATGAACACTGTGAAGAAAGGAAACCAGTGTTTGTCTTTCTTAAAACTGAAATTCTGATGAAAAGATGCCTTAAGTAGTCAACAGAAATAGATCCAAGTGAAGTTAGGTGGTTGAAGAACTAAGTGGCAAGCACAAATCAGCATTCCTCAAATCTGTCGGCAATGTCATGGATTTCAGAAAACCCCCTCTTAGAATTCTAGGGAGACAACACTCAAAATGGTTAATTTAGTTTTCTCCCTTGTGTTACAAATATAAAGCAGCTTGAATTGGTTGCATGTGGTATGCAAATTTGCATGTTTTGCCGGCAATACTTATTTTGATGTAATATTTCCATGTTCATCACCACAATGCCCACATGTATACGTGCATGCGAGCATGTGGATACACACACGCACACACACACATACAGGCATACAGGCGTGCGTACACACACACACACACACACACACACACACACACACACACACACACACACACTCACTCACTCACACACACACACACACACACACACACACACACACACACACAGAGCACAGAGCAACAGGTCTGTGCAAAGACCAAGACGAGGACGAGGCTGAATTGACCAGTTTATGGTTTTTCATGAACGTATCTGAAATCTCTGTTGACTTCTCATGCAAATCAGTTGAGGCCACCCATGAAATTAGACACAAGAAATGAAAAGAATAGCAGAGAAGTATTATCCTGTAAGACACAGTACATCACAGAGATACATTTAGGAACAGAATTCTGGCATGCTGTTAATTGTGTGCCCAGCCGTGCAAAACAGTGCAAACCAAAGGAAGCAACTACAAAGCAAAGGGTGGTAAACCTGTGGTCCAAGTTTTTAGCTCCAGGTAGCGCGGCGCTTCAAATCTGTTTGAAGGTGTTTCACCTACACCACACAACAGCACAACACAGACATGGACAGTGAATACATGAGGGAATGTACAACTGAAATCACAACATTCCAAATCACCAACTTCATGGGTACTTTACACAGAGAATGTTAGCATGAGCATAATGAAGTGCAGGTTCTAGCATACTGGGTGAAAACTAATACTGCACTGCCAGCAATAGGTCAAGTAGGTTTTTCGCACCTCACATGTGGTTTTCACCATGGGTGAAAACACTCCAAATATTCCAACAAACTAAATAAATGGAAAAAAAAATGGCCTAAACAAAAAATCATTTCGAGTGAATCATTATGAAAAATTGTGGACTATTTGCTGTGTTAAAAGTGCAATATTTCTAAAAGTAAGCAGTTCAGCAACATGAAGAAATGTTGTGATTAGTGCCACTAAATAAACAAACAGCGTATCATTTTCAAGAAAACAGCCTGCATTGTGTATATTTCTATTAATTACTTATTTCTTTTTTGAGACACATCAAAACATAATTAAGTCTTATTTCAGTTGATAGCCTCATTGTAAACAATCTCTAAACATGGAAAAAAAAAAACCCACCAAATCAATACAGTACAAGCGGGTTATACTTCAAGTCCATGCGAATGACTACTTCAGTGTCATACAGAAAGCTTTCGTAATGACATGGGTTTAAGACACAAGGAGGGACTTTAAGTGAGACACAAATTTACTACTAAATTTGGGCAAAAATCAACTTTGATACTACCAGCTATGACTATCAATTTTCTTAAGGTCAAGCAAAACACACCCAGTGATATATTGCAGTGCAGCACAGTTTCATTATTCACACTTGAAACACTGTTAAATAATTAGAACAGAGAAAGGGAAGTGAGGTTTTGAACACCCAGGAATGTCAGCAACAATTTCAAAGTTGAATCTTTGTATTAGCCAGTCTATATTTTGACACACACACACACACACACACACACACACACACACACACACACATGAATAAAGAAGCCAACAACAAATCGAAACCTTAAATGATGGTTATATCAAGTATTATTCTTTCTCCCATGTCCTTTGAAGAACTTTTCTTCACTCTAAATGCGTTTCAAACGGACCAGTTGTTAAAAAAAAAAAAAAAAAAAAAAAAAAAAAAAAAAAAAAGAAATACGTCCCATTCTGTCAGACTGTCCCATTTAACATGGCTAAAGCACCGGATACTTAAAGATGGGATTTGCCCGTTTCAGACAGGCAACAGCATGGTGTTGGTGGTTCAGGTTTGTAATTATGTACTGTTTATATGCAGTTTTTTTTGTGTCTAATGTAGCCTACAAAAATATCACAATGAATTAGTGAAACATGCTCTATTTCTGCAGCTTGAGCAATTCATCTATGAAAAACAGATACAAAAGAGATGGCCAGCCTATTCAGCCATGAATCTTCATTTTGACTGCCTCAATCATTTTTTTTGTGTCTAATGTAGCCTACAAAAATATCACAATGATTTAGTGATAACATGCTCTATTTCTGCAGCTTGAGCAATTCATCTATGAAAAACAGATACAAAAGAGATGGCCAGCCTATTCAGCCATGAATCTTCATTTTGACTGCCTCAATCCCCCCCCACCCCCACCCTTCCATTTTGAGCTTTATAGTCCATCTTGTCTGTCATTATTTGGTAGACAACTGATTACAAACAAAATTGAACTATAAATAACATCCAAACACTTTGATCTTGGCCAAATCAAGATGGCTATTTTTCTTTTTTTTTTTTTTCTTTTCTGAAAACATGGCTGTTCCATTTCTAGTTTCATAAGATTTTTTAACAATAACTGGTTTGATCGGCTATCTAAATATACCACGACCATACCATTTCAGTCCATTTTTCCCGTGTTTTGATGGCTGCTCTTGGTTTTTTACAATTTCATATGTTTGGTGAAAAAGCGTAGAGTTTTTCCTTTACAGCAATACGTCCCAAATCTTAAAGAATATTTCTAGATTGGGAAGTAGATCATCATCCATAGTAATTGCAGGTTAAAAATGAGTGTTAAAAGCCTTGTTATGTGTAGAATTGAATTGAAAAGAGAGAGAGAGAGAGAGGAGAGAGAGAGAGAAGAGAGAGAGAGAGAGAGAGAGAGAGAGAGAAGAGAGAGAGAGAGAGAGGAGAGACGAGAGAGAGAGAGAGAGAGAGCAGAGAAAGAGGAGAGAGGGAGGAGGAGAGAGAGTGAGATGGAGTTATGAGACAGAGAGAGAGAGAGACAGAGAGAGAGAGAGAGAGAGAGAGAGAGAGAGAGAGAGAGAGACAGACAGAGACAGAGAGACAGACAGTGAGAGAGAGAGAGAGAGAAGAGAGGGAGAAAGGGTGGGGATGAGGGAAGGCTGGTTATGTTTAGTTTCACAAACACGAAGACAGCTCCATTCACTGATCTGTCACAGACTGCAGCTTTTTTTGTGCTGTAGACAGCTTGAAACAAAAGTACAAATTATTTTGAAAAAAAAAAAAAAGCCGTTCTCATACCAGTACAAAAAATTCTGAAGGAAAAAAGATGAAGAATGTTACCTTCTTGTACCAAATACCAAAAAGTTTCAAAAGAGTACACACCATTTTTAACATTTGAATTTTTCTCTCAGGATCTCTTTGACTGCAGATATCACACACACACACACATGCATGCACCTCCCCCTCCCCCTCCCCCGCCCCCACCCCCACCCAAAAACACACACACGCAGAGAAACATAAGCCAAATGAGTTGCAGCAGAAATTTACTCTTGACAAGTCTTGACAAGAAGTGTTTAAATCTTAGCTCTGTCTTTCATTTGTTTGTTTCTTTGGTTTTGTTTTCCTTACTGATGTCAAGAAGATCTCCCTTCTTCTAAATAATGAGGTGGGGGGGGGGGGGAGAGAGAGGAGAGTACGGAATGGGAAAGGAGGGGAGAATGGGAGGAAAGAGGGAAGGAAGGGGAGAGAGGGCAGGAGGGAAGCTATGCACAAAGACAGCCTCTCCATTTACTGATCTGAATATAATGCAGATTTTTTTGTGCTGAGAAGTGTTTGAACCAAATCCCCAAATTCTGAAATATTTACAACATTTTGTTTCTTATTCCAGAGCAAAAGAAATTCTGGGGAAAAAAAAAAGTATTCCATGTTCAGCATTTAAATCATTGTGGCCGATTCCAGGAAGTTCAAAACAGCATTTGATTTTCAACTTCTGAAATCTTCTCTAAGAATTTCCTCTTGGAGTGCAGGTATTACATGCATACAAGCATGCATGCATGCGCGCATGCACGCACACACACACACACACATACACACACACACACACACACACACACACACACACACACACACACACACACACACACACACAGAGACACACACAGAGAAAAGACAAGCACGATGAATCCTTGCAGGAATTTAATTTTGTAATGATCTTCAAGAGAAAGAAGAGTTTAAATCCAAGTTCTTTCTTCAACGTTTGTTTGTCTTTTTTTTCATTTCTTTGGTTTTGTCTTCTTACTAATGTGAAGGAGACCT
>JADBJO010000108.1:187500-217500 GCA_016801955.1 Conus betulinus | reverse complement strand
TGCAGCCTCTTGGCATCATCTCGCCACCCCTTCAACATGTCCGAATCCCTGCAAACACAAATCACAGCCATCCAGTGAGTCAGACACCTGCAGAGTTTTGATGTCATCATCTCGCCACCCCTTCAACATGTCCGAATCCCTGCAAACACAAACCACAGCCATCCAGTGAGTCAGACACCTGCAGTGTTTTGATGTCATCTTGCCACCCCTTCAACATGTCTGAATCAATGCAAACACAGAACCACAGCCATCCAGTGAGTCAGACACCTGCAGTGTTTTGCCATCATCTCGCCACCCCTTCAACATGTCTGAATCCCTGCAAACACAGACCACAGCCATCCAGTGAGACAGACACCTGCAGTGTTTTGCCATCATCTCACCACCCCTTCAACATGTCTGAATCCCTGGGAACACAGACCACAGCCCCAAATTGAGGTAGATACTTGCCATAATCAAAGGAGTGCCTCTGTGTGTCTCAGCAAGGCTAAGACAACAACCAAAGCATGACAGACAAAGAAATCAACCTTCTCAGACTATGGGGCATTTGCCATTTCGCTGAATAGTCCTTTTGTCTCCTTTCTTGAAAATGATTACACAGGTTGGGTTGTCTCATTCTTCTTTCTAACCGCGATACCCTTAGTTTCTGGTTTTACAGAACAGATCAACTATCATTCCAGAGTTTCAGCAGGTATGATCAGGTGCACAGTGAACATACACACACACACACACACCTGCGTGTGTACACACACACACACACACACACACACACACACACACACACACATACATGCACATACATATGCACGCATGCATGCACACACACACACTCACACACATAAATTCATGCATGCATGTATGCGTGCACACACACACACACACACACACACACACACACTGCACACACATGAACGAACACACACACACGCATGCGCGTGCACACACACACACACACACACACACACACACACACACACACACACACACACACACACACACACAGTGAATCCTTCTTTCTTGCCAATCCACAGCTTCCATCAAAAATCACAGATGGGCTCTATTTTGTATGTTCACTACAGAGAAAATTCAGCTGCACCTTAATGGCCAAAACAGGTGCATTTGTTTGAAAGACTGACTGATATCACATCTGTTTAAAATTACTGCTTGCTGAAAAGGGTGTCAAACCAAAACCAAAGAAACAACCACAATAACAACAACAACAACAAAAACAATGATGCCCACAACAACAGAATCATGTGTGAAAACTTAGTATTGAATGTCTAGAATGCAACACTTTTGTAGGCAGACAGAACTGCCACTGACCAAAAGTTTATGCTGTGCACAAAACTGCTGATGACTGAAGAAAGTTACTTCATATTTGTGTACACTGATCCTGAGAATGCACAATGACACAGCAATGGTAATTTGAAAATATAATAGCATGGCATGCCAGTAGCAATGTACAGTGTGCAGCTGTCTCCTACCCGCAGGTGAGTACGTTATGAACTAAAATAGGAAGACCTGAATCACTGTCTAGTTTCATCCATTTACTCCAAGCATCTCTCAGGCTGTTGCTCAAGTTTCCTGCCAACACTGCAAGCGTCTGCTGTTCTGGGGCTGGGTGGCAATGGGATGCACTATGAAAGCAAGTGTAGAGTGTGCATCCTCGCCACACTACAGTGGAACCCCATAGCTTTACCTTCATCATCGCTGATCAGGAACAACAGAGGGACCCAGATACTGTGGCCCTTCATGTTCACCTTTCATGGTAAATTCAGTATAGATTTTCTTTTCATGTCCGTGCCTGTGGTACGTTTTGTCAAAACCATTGGTATCAGCACGTTTATGGGACAGTTGTTGGAAGAATGTGTTAATGACCTCCAGTGGGAGATATCTGTTCACACTGGGTCTGTGGTCTAGTAATAATTACCCTCACCAGTGGGCCGATTTGAAGGTGGTGTCCTGCATGTGTTGGATCAGAATAGGTAACACTGAACGTCACTGAAGTCACTCAGCAACAGTGCAGTGTCTTTTTGGAGAAATGCCTCATGACTTGATAATGACTGCTCTCTGCAGACAGTGATACATGGAATGTATCAGGACAAACCTGGAGAAATGTGTCTGACATGATCACTGCTCTCTGCAGACTGTGATACATGGAATGTATCAGGACAAACCTGGAGAAATGTGTCTGACATGATGACTGCTCTCTGCAGACAGTGATACATGGATGTATCAGGACAAACCTGGAAAATGTGTCTGACATGATGACAAACTCTGCAGACAGTGATACATGGAATGTATGACAAACTGAGAAATGTGTCTGACTGATGACTGCTCTCTGCAGACAGTGATACATGGAATGTATCAGGACAAACCTGGAGAAATGTGTCTGACATGATGACTGCTCTCTGCAGACTGTGATACATGGAATGTATCAGGACAAACCTGGAGAAATGTGTCTGACATGATGACAGCTCTCTGCAGACTGTTATGCATGGAATGTATCAGGACTAACCTGGTTCTCCATGACTTGATAATGACAGCTCTCTGTAGACTGTTATGCTTGGAATGTATCAAGACTAATCTGGGTGCAGCTGTGCGGGGGAGCTGGGATGACTGGCATGGGAGATGAGGCACTGAGCTGGCACAGCAGATGAGGCCACCGAAGAAAAAATAAACAACTGCAAATGGCACTGTAGTAACTGTACCTACAAACTAGGCGTTGTTTTGGAAAAAAAGATTCACAGTAAATTTCGTACAATATACAGTTTTGTAATTAAAACAAAGATAACATCAGACAAAACAAACAAACAAACAAAAATTTAACATGGTAACACAAACAATATCATACAAGAGAACAAACCAAAGCAGCCAACACTTACTTTCTCCTTTGCAGTATGGCATCTGTCTTCTGTTTCATTTCTCGCACTTTTGCCAGCTGTCGCTCCTCCGCCATTTTGAAGGAAATGTACTCTTGACTAGGTGGTTCTGGGTATGGATTCACCTTCCATGACTGGACACTGGATGGGTTTTGTGGTGACTGCAGCATGACAAATTGACCGAAACAATTCAAAACTTTTCTGGGACTTTTCTTCAGGCTGTGCATGTATTAATGAAATATGTAATTCTGAGCAGATCAATTACATATTCTTGTTTTTTTTTTGTGTTCAAGAAACAGTAATAACAATAATAATGATAATAATAATAATAATAATGAAAACAATAATGACAACAATAATTATAATGATAGTAGGATTTTCTGCAGTACTTTCCAGAATCTCTTGGAACTTAAGAATCACCAAAAGCACACATGTATACATCTTTTCACACACACACACACACACACACACACACACACACACACACGCACACACACACACACACACGGCATGTACATGCATTTCCCCTCTTTTATTTCCTGCCCATGCATACTACACACCAATGATTTAGTCCACACCACATACCCATACACATGCACACATGTGCATAGTTACATATGCACATACACACACCCATACAAAGAAGATTTTTCTTTAAACCAGAAAGAAAGGTTCAGAATTGTTTACCCACTCAGCCAACAAATCATGTTCAAATCGCCAACAAATCATGTTCAAATCCCTCATAGGTAATGACTCAGATTTAAATGAGCGGGTCACTCCCACAAAAGGGGGTAGGGCAGCAAATGGAAGGGAAAGAGACACACCAACCTGTCTGCAGTGCTGGGACCACTGGTAACGTTGCTGTGGGTCTTGCTGAATTTTATCATCCTCTCTCTGGGTTTGCTGCCTCAGCTGACTGTAGCCTTTGGGCCGGTGGAGCTCTGCAGACAGAGGCACCGGGCCGGTCAGCTTGCTCTTCTGGCGGTGATGCCCGTGGTGTTAGAGGACGTGTCTGCTGAGAGAGATTTCTTCAAGATCCGCCGCTGACGGGCAAGTTCCATCATGCTGGCTTCTGTGTTCAGTCGTCAGAGCTGCTGGAATCTCCCGAGTCCTCAAATATGCAGTCCAGCACAAGTTCTGTTCAAATAAAGAAACAAAACAAAAAGAAAGGTGAAAATTCCTCGCCTGCACCCCTCCCCAACACACACACACCACATCCGCCCATTCCAACTTTTCTGTATCTATAATAATCAAGAAGTGCACACACACACACACACACACACACACACACACACACACACACACACTCAACACACACATACAGACACACACAATGCACACACACACACACACATGCACACAAGCAAAATATCCTATATATCCACATACAAACACACAAATTTTTTAGGTGAATCATATTTTCATAGCTGTTTCCCAAACAACCTGAACAAATTTGTACTTCTACAATGTAGACATGAAGATAACTCATGATGTCAGATCAAAATCAAAACTACAAAAGATACTGAAGTGAAAAAATTCTTGAAGAGAATGTCTTCAACTCCGAGAGAGATAAATATGATCTTAAAAAATTTGGAGAAAGAAGAGGAAAAGATCGAACGCGTTGTGAGAGTTCTCTGAGGCGTGCAAATGTTGAATCCCTTCAAGAAAAATTGCAGCAGAGACCACAGACAAACAGATGCAGAGGAGAGGAGGAACTCCTCAGAAAGAGGGAGACTTCTCAAAAGAAGATGGAGAAGAGGAACGGTTCCGAGTTTTGCAGTACTTACCAGAATCTCTTGGAGACTTAAGAATCAAAACAAGGTCTGACAAAAGCCACATCTATACCATCATTTTGCACACAGCAAAGGACATGTCACACACACTTCCAGACACACACACATTTCGCACACGCCCCACACACAACGGCATGCTGACGTGTAATCAGGTCCTGTTTTTCCCCTCTGTCTTTTTCCTGCACCAGGCATTTAAACACAATGCGTGATTTAAGGTCCACACCACACGGTCGGCCCATACAACATGCACACACTATGTGCCATAGTTAAATATGCACATACCCACGCTACACACACAAAACAAAGAAGACCTCTTGCTGGTACACCAGCTTTAAACCAGATGGAAAGGTTCAGAAGACAGTGTTTACCCACTCAGCCAACAAATAATGTTCTTAAAGGTGTCTTTGTGCGTCTGAGATCAAATCGCCAACAAATCAAAGGCAAATCCCTCATGGTTTACTTCTGGGACTCAGGAGATAGCTTTTTAAATGCGCGGGCCTTTCCCACAAAAGGGTCTTGGTGGGGCTTTGCAAATGGAAAGCAGAAAGAGGATTGCCAACACCAAACCGGTCACGCAGGCTACGATATATGGCATACTTAAAAGCTGGTGGTGCTTGGTGTGGTTGCGTGTGGTGTGTGTATTGTGCTGAAGAGATCCGATCTCTGGGAGACTTGCTCAGCCTCAGAGACAGGCGTAGCCTTTGGGCCTAAAGGGGTGGAGCTCGTGCAGACGAGGCAGGGACGGTCAAATGCTGCTTCTTCTGTGCCAGTGGTGCCCGTGGTGTTAGCTGCTGTCTGCTTGGTGCTGAGAGAGCGCAGTCGCCGACTTACCATCGCACTGACGGGCAAGTTCCATGTGTGTGTTGGTTCTTGTGTGGGGTTTGTCGTAAGTTGGCTGTGAATCTGGCGTTATGCCAACAGAATCAGAAAAATTACCAATCAGATGATGGAAGCAGTGAAGAGTCTGTTCAAATAAAAAAACCAAAAATACGGTAACCAAACACAAAAGAAAGGTGAAAATTCCTCGCCTGCATTTTCTCCACCCCACTCCCCCCCCCCCCTACCCCCCAATTCCAACTTTTCTGTATCTATAATTCAAGAAGTGACACACACACACACACATGAGACACACACACACACCACACCACACACACACTCACACATACATACAGACACAACATACTGCAAGTTTCAGGAACAGTCAAAGACACCACAAATGCACTACCCACAAAAACAAAAAAAAAAATCCCCTATATATCCACATACAAACACACAAATTTTTTAGGTGAAGACATATTTTCATAGCCGTTTCCCAAACAACCGAGGGAAACACTCGGTGGGGGAGTGCATAATGTGGCCCAGTGTGCCACGTCGGATTTGTACTTCTGACTGGTGATGTGAGAGGGGAGAGGTGTGAGACTACAAAAGAGGATTTATGGCGAGTATGCAAGTATTGGCACATAAGATGGTTGAAATAATGGTGTTTGAAGGTGCTATGCATTGGTGTTGTTTGGTTGATTCAGGGAGCGAGTTCCATTGACAGGAACCTGAATATGTTAAACTAGATTTGAATAAATCAATTCTAGGAACAGGGACATGAAGTTTGGGTAGAGTCCTTGAGGAATTAATTTGAGAATCTGTGAACTAATGTTGTCCCAGACACAATCTTGTGCATTATGATCCCTTTGTTGTATTCTAATCTCAGACTTAAGGGGAGAACTTGAATCTTGTATATAGTCCGAGTCCAGAAGACTACTGCTTTTTAGGAGGACTAATTTGAGTGCTCGCTTTGTGTAGGCTTAGCAATGGTTTGAGGGTGTTAGCGCTAGCAGAGTCCCATTGGGTAGATCCATAGTCTATGTATGATTGGATATGAGACTGGAAAAAGAGCTTGCGTGAATGCAGGTCGAGGAAGCGTTGATTTTGGAGAGTTGATAAACTTTCTGCAAAATTTTGTGCACAGTGAGGTTATGTGAGTTTGCCAACTAATATTGTTATCAATTGTTATTCCTAGCACTTTGAGGAATGTAACCTGTTCAACTGGTACATTTTTAAGATGTACAGGAGGGAACTTAATAGTGAGATTTTGTCTTTTTTGCCTAGTTGTGATAAGCATGGATTTAGTTTTTTGGGTGAAGTGACATGTGATTTAATTCAGTCCATCTTACGAGGTCATTTGCACTTTCTTGTAAAGTTTGTGCGAGAGAGAGAGAGAGTGAGAGAGAGAGAGAGAGAGAGAGAGAGAGAGAGAGAGAGAGAGAGAACAAAGCAACATAAATTGAGTCACCATATTATATTAAAGAAATCATTCAAACTTGAATCATCTATGACTCATGCAACAATGTCCAAACCACTATTTATTCAATGCTAATTCGAAGACTGGTCATTCAGAAACATGGCAATATTCCGATAATGTGTCACAACATAAAACTCATAAAAGTCTGCAGTCCCTTAACTGTTATTCCAAGAAACAATGCATTTGCAAATAAATTTTTTTTTTTTGTAAATTACTCTTGTTTAATGAAATGAGGTTGGTGAGACTAACCTAACTCTAAAGGAAGACTCTTCAGATGATTGTTCTGGAGCAGCAGATTGCGAAGACTGGCATGACTTCGAGGAGGAAAATGCTGGGAATGCGTGTCAGGCGGTTGTTCCGGAGGTCCAACCATTTCAGCTTGGGGAAAGACTTGAAGAACTCATCCGGCAGAAAAGAAATCTCATCTCATTTCCTTCCAAATACAGATACTGAAAACATGAAGATCACATGACACAGCAATACGGGGAAAAGAAAAAAAAAAAAATGATACATTTACAGCTGTTTCTATCATATTAAAGTGCTGTTTATTAACAAATTTCACATATTTGCTGTCAAAACCATGCAGACTAGCTATACATCCCCTGTTCTGACATTCCCTCTTTTCTAACCAATCTCCAAACATGCTCATACCTGTTCTCCACACACCTACTTGCATGGCCACTCCAAACTTCCCAAGTGCACATCTATGACTACATTTCCATGCCATTTACCACACACATGGATGCATGCATGCACACATGCACTCACATGCAAGACAAAAGCAGGTTTACATAAAGCAATTTTCAGCAAAGGAATCATCATGTCGAAAAACAGCTTGACAAGATGTATTTGAAAATTTGTCTGTAAGGAAGCGAGTTACAGACTGTGACAGACATCTAAATTTAAGGAGTTGCATGTCTATATTATAGAGTAGTGAATGTCCTTTGACTGTTTTTCTCTGAATTGAATTTTTAGGTGCCACACATACCACTGTCAGCAGAAAAAAAACCCACAAAGACCTTGATGGAACGGAAAAGTTAGAGACAGCTACTGAGGTCCAGTTTCAGTTTATTGTAAATAATTACAAGTTTTGGACCTCATTTTGTATTAATTAAAGTAGTGAACCATTGCAGTTCTTTCTGGACAGATGCACAGAGCAGTACTTGCTAAGATTTTCAGTAGTTTTACACATCTGTGAAAGGAAATATCGATAGCTGTTTTATGTTTGCAACTTCTGAAGATGTGAAGCAAAGACTGTATATTAAAGGTATCAAACTCACTCCTATTCTCCTCATACATAATTTAAAGTTATCTCCCTTGCCCATGTACTTCTGTGAACATTAAACTGAATTAATCTGCAGCCAGTTTAATCCTTGCCTTTATAAACACTCATACAAAAACATGCAAAAAAAAAATCATGGTCTGTCTTGTACAGAATAATGGAACTGCTCAGTCTCAGTAATAACAATCTGGTAATGGCAAAGCTTAAGTTTCCAAGGACTCAGAAATGGATGTATCAGACATGGTATTGCTTTCGATAAGTTGTAGTGTTGACGATACTACATCATCAAGTCACATGGTTAGTACAACATCAATGGCCTGTAGTATGTCTTTACTGATAATAAAAATAATAATTGAGCAAGTAAGCAAAATACCCAAATACCCCCCCCCCCCCCCCCCCCCCCCCCCCCCCCCACACACACACAACAAAATTATAAATCCTTGATTACACAAACTTTATTTTGTCAGATTCAGATTCTCTAATGTTTTTGGCATTAGCATGTCAAATTCCCCGCTGCTCTGTAAAAGATGTGAGATGCTACAAAAACAAAACAAAACAAAACTTACAACTATGCTTTTGTACTAATCTGTCTAATGGTATCTCAGGCCACTGCTCTGAGGGAAGCCCACACAACAATAATGATTTGCTTAGAAGTTGACTTTTGAACTTAGTTGAGAAGTTTAAAGAAATTTTTGTTGCCACACTGCAAGAAGCGGATTTGGTTACACTTACGACAGTTTGATTATACGACAAACTAACATTTGGAAGCTAAAAATCCTAAAATAGGGAAGGTAATAGACAAACTGCATTTTTTTTTTTTATGAGAGCTCGAATCAATGAGACTAACACAAACGAGTCTTATCAAATAGAAGTTTGCCTGAGCGAGAACGCACCTCGAGTTTTTCCATTTGCATCAATTCATCTGGTACAGCCATCAAACGTTTACCGCTCAAATCCACCGTTGGAGAGCTAATAGCTCCAGCTTGTTGAATGCACTGAAGAACAGCCTCTTCCTCACGTTAGTGCGTGCAAAGGCTGTATCAGCCGGTGTTTCCGTTCGAAGAACAGTACTGTTTTCCAGCACTCCACCAACGAATTCGCCAGAATTTCCTTCGATGGCATGCTCCTCGTCGCCATTTTCCTGTTCGAAGCATATTTCTTCAGCACCATTTTGGAATGTCACCTGAGCCATTCTGGTCGACAAAGGAAGTATGTTGTACTCCTTTGAGATGTTCGTAAATTGAAACCTATGAAACGCAATGAAAAATATTCATCTATTGGAAAGCCGGCAAAAGGAGTCGAACGAAGGGACAAGAAAGCACGCCATTTTAACAAATGTCAACAAATATGGCTGTACTTGTTGTCCAATCACTATGGAAATGAAAGTCACATGGTAAGACATGTGATCATCACAGCAAGAATAATAAAGTCACGTGGTTCCTCCGAACTTCCGAAGCAGACGATGCTCATGTCGGGTCGCGTTTCGGTCTGTGATTAGAGTGTTAAGTTCTACAGCTTGCGTTGAGGAAGTGCGGATGCCTTTTACTCGACAGTTTTCAGGCGTTTTTAAGTAGTGATATTTGAAGAAGATTTGATGAAAAATATCTGTTATTGTGAAGGCTTTTTACTCAAATTTGAGCATATAGCGCAACGACGTTTCCACGAAGTCTGGAAGAGGAAGAGCATCAGCAGCATAGCCCGCATTTTCCGGTGTTCGAATCGAAAACTCTCCGGTAAACGATAAAGAAATGATTATGACTGTTGAAGGCGGAAAAGTCTTCGAACAGTTTAAAAGAAGCCTGGGGAAGCAATACTGAATTTTCTTTCAGTAAAAACACGTTTTAACGTGTTCGTTTTTACGCAGTGTAGCACGTGCGTATCGATTTAGCTGGTCTGTGTTGTCCTCGCCGGCGTGAGAGCTGTGGATGTGGATCACGGGCAGTATTGGTATAGCTTGGCAGCACGGTATTTTGTCCGTCCGTCAAGATCGGCTGTACAATGGGAACGGGACATTCGTCGCGCAGGAATTCTTTTGATGCTAATGGGGAAGGTACGTACTGAAAGAAAGTGTTTCTCTTTAGATGCGTAAACATATTTGATAGCAATAATGAACTTCAAGAATAATTTCATACATTTTTTTGAATACTTGCATGAAGAAGGCCTGAGAATGTATAGCATTATTATCATCAGCAGTATGCAGTGTGTGTGAATCAAGATAAAAAAAAAAAAAAGAAGAAAAAAAAAACGTCGCTGCAGGGGGTCTCTAAAATTGGAGATTTCTTCAAGAATTAATAGACATCAAATAAACAAAGAAAACAACAACAACAACAACAACACACACATGCACAAGTGAAATGTTAGTGCACTGGTGATATGTTTTTAAAGAAAAGAAAATATAAATGAAAACAGCATATACTATTCACGCTTATGGGGCTTATCAACTGCTTAAAAACAAAACAAACGAAAAACTGTAGGAAATACTGCTAGTAATACTGTTTCCTTTTTTTTTTTGCTTGTTTTGTTTTTTGTTTCATTTCCTTCTCAATTTCTTGTTTAAGAGGCTATATCAAACATACTGTCACAAAATCAAACAAAAGGGTGGTGTTTTTTGGCTGATATTTGCATGTTTCTTACATTGAGGTTTTGTTGCACAGTAATATATGCATATGCTCAGCAGGTATTAATGTATTGATGTAAAAAAAAAGCTGTAGACATCTCTCTTTTGTCAGAACTTTTCTATTGTGAGTTGACAATGACAAGACTGTTTTCTTTAATCTGACCTGTTTTATTCTCTTTCATTTCATTTTATTTTATGAGTGTGATGATATAAACCAAACCTGCACTTTCTTGAAATAATATTTTTAATCATGCCTACTGAATTAACAGTTAACTGCTTGTAAGTTAGACTAGTACTATTTAATTCTGAGGGCTATTACTGATTGAGCAAGAAAATGGGGAAAGGAAATTTTGTTTACAGACAGCTTTTTGCCTGCACACACACACACACACACACACACACACACACACACACACACACACACACACAGTGACACACACACTCTCTCTCTCTCTCTCTCTCTCTCTCTCTCTCTCACATGCACGCGCACACACACACACACACTCTCTCTCTCTCTCTCTCTCTCTCTCTCTCTCTCACATGCACTACTTTTTTGTGTCCTTTAAATGACCTACATCATACACAGAAATTTACTAGAGTTGTGTATGCATGTTTGGATATGTGTGTGTGTGTGTGTGTGTGTGTGTGTGTGTGTGTGTGTGTGTGCGCTTCCTTTTTGGATACTTTATAGACTATGATATATGAAAGATGAAAGACATGTGTACATGATTAAAAAGATCGTGAAAGGTGATACATTTACACTGAAATGTGTTTGTGTGTGTGTGTGTGTGTGTGTGTGTGTGTGTGTGTGTGTGTGTGTGTGTGTGTGCATATGTGCATGCATGCTTGCATACATGTGAATGCATTACCTCATGGTTCCATTTTATTGTAAAGTTCAGCATGAAGCAGATGTTATAGTATATTGCAGTAAGTCCAATGAAGATTTGCCTTTCCATGCAGACTATGCTTATATCAGAAAATCTTGGGAACACGTTACTTTAAGAAACATGACTGGCTTGGATGAAATGGCTTAATTAGGAAGTTTTCTCCATGTACATTGTGGGCTGCTGTTAAAAAAATTGCTCAGTCACACGTTGATATCCACGTTAACTGGACCATTTGCCCTCTCATATATGTGTATATCTACACATGTGTGCATACATGCAGGCAGACATATATGCTTGCAGGGGTGCGTGAACACTGAAACAAGCAGACAGGTGACAGACAGACAGATACCACACACACACACACACACACACACACACACACACACACACACACACACACACACACATGTATATATGCCTGCAGGAATGCATGAATACACACAGACAGACAGACAGAGAGAAAGAACAGACAGACAGACACATACACAGACACTCTCTCTCTCTCTCTCTCTCTCTCTCTCACACATAGAGGCATATGAATTCCTTTCCAGCGCACACATAAACAATATTCAGTTACCTTTGAGCATGGGTAAGGAGGGAGGATATAGTAATATTTAAACATGCTTTAGAGACATCTCATGCCACTGAATTAAATCTAACTAAAGAGTAAACAAAAATCACTATAAATAGAAGATGAAGCAGTAGCATTTAAGTTTTTCATTTGTTATGTAATATGAAGAGGTTATAAACCTTAAAACTAGGGAAAGTTTTCTTGTGCACACATTTCATTACATATTTTCGTATTCATGTTTTTGTGAGTTTGGTCTTTTTTACTCAGCAGAATATGTAGGTTACAGCTGTTATCAAAATCCAGTGAGAGAGTGAATGTGAATGTAGGTTAAAATTTGATGAAAAATGCACTTAACTTTGTTGATAAGTCTTGCTGGGAATGTCAGAAAAAGTGAAGATTTGTTATAGTCATATAATGTAACCACTGTTTATAATGACTAGTTTTAAGATCATCAGACATGTATCTGCACAGTCTTTATTTCAAAATGAGAGTCTTGTCCAACTGTATCCAGGCTTTGACTGTATTTCTGTAAAAGTATTCTACAATGGAGAATGTATATTACACGGAGAATGTACATGGCGATTATATAAAAATGAAAATGTTTGCAAAGACATTTTTTTTCTCACCAAGAATCATTTGGGATATACTTTAATAAATTCAGTGAAACACATAGTTTAAAAATAACAACTGTCATTTGATTTGTAAGATGATGGAGTAATCACAAAACCACATTGTTGGTCATTTTGATATGACATGCTCAACAGTTTTGTTTGGAACATATTTTACTTTGACGGAAAGGTCTGTCTATATTCTATGCCATGTGTAGTAATGATATGATTAAACATATTCTTGAGCTTTATTTATCTATCAATCTGTATCTATACCTATTCATTTTTCTATGCGCATATCTACCAACTACCTACCTACCTTTCTATATCTACATCTACCTCCATCTATCCATCCATCTATCTATCTGTCTATCTGTCCTAAGTCCCTCTCTCTCTATGTGTGTGTATGTGTGTGTGTGTGTGTGTGTGTGTGTGTGTGTGTGTGTGTGTGTGTGTGTGTGTGAAATAAATCGTAAAGGGGTGAGGAGGAGAAAGCGTCATCTATCAATATTTATATCTATCTATCTATCGATCTGTCAGTCTGTCTAATTGTCTGACTGACTGTCCGCTAGAGACAGCACTGTCCACGTGGACTCCGGTTATAAGAAAGTCAAAGGGAGATAATTTTTGCTTGCTTGTCTTGTTAGAGGAGACCCAATCTCGGATACATGAAGCTTTTAAATGGCACGTTTACAAAAAAAAAAATTACTGACGTTTCAGTACCGACTGTACATTAATTCTCTCTCTCTCTCTCTGTATGTGTGTGTGTGTGCGCGCGCGCGCGCGCGCGCGTTTTTGTGCGTGCATGCGCTAGTGCTCTTGTGCGCGCTTGCTTGCGTTTGTGTGTATGTGGTATGTGCTTTCTCTTTGGTTTTGAGAGCATGATCTCTATTTTTGCCACGATGCAAGTGTCAACGACAACTTTATTGTTGTTTTAGGAGTGTTCTCAAAATAAGATCATGTCAGAATTTTGAGTTCTTTGGATTCATGGAAAATAGGTTCTTTGAGATGCGCCGAAGACGACAGCCCTTCAAATTGCGCGAGCGTCTCTGTAATGCATGTCAGACTCTGGTGGGTTAATGGTAGGCCTACACGGAAATTACATACACACTCCCTATCAAAAAGAAAGACGTAGGCCTACAAGGGCTGCCTGGTGGGAAAAAAAACGACAATAATTAATGACTGTGTTGATTTATGTTTATGTCAGCTGGACACAGAAACGACGAATGATTAATCGAACTGTCGTCGCTGGAGCTAGTCCAGGTAGACAGCCTTTTAATATAAACGAGTGTAAAGCACACACACACACACACACACACACACACACACACACACAGACAGACACAGACAGACAGACAGACAGACAGACAGACAGACAGACAGACAGACAGACAGACAGACAGACAGACAGACACACAGACAGACAGCAGACGCAGACGCACGCACGCACGCACGCGCGCGCGCTCATACACTGTACGGAATCTCTCTCTCTCTCTCTCTCTCTCTCTCTCTCTCTCTCTCTCTCTCTCTCTCTCACACTGCACACCTGTCTGTCAGAAGCATTCTGGATCTGGATGCATACGTCGCAGGAGCCAGTCAACGGTTATAAGCACGACGAAAACAGGGAGAGCGCAATAAAACTTTAAAAGGCCTCCACTTTGTCCTAATAGTCTTCTATACAGGTCAGATCTCAATGAGTAGCCACAACAGTATCTACAGGTTTAAAAATTGGTTAGAATCTGATCTGCTGTCAAGATACTTAGGAGGCAGGCGATTTTGATCTGCCAGCGCTGATGTAAATGCGCTGGCAGAGCCTGCTCTGACGATGTCCTCCTCTAGATGGTGCCAGTCCATCATTGTCTCTACGAAGAAGGAATGTGCGTAGGCCTACTGTTCTGTGTTACCGACAGGTAGCTGGAAGCCGCGAGTGTTTCTGACCACGCGGCGTTCGACGATTTTGGAGACTTTGAAGTCCTCATACTTGGGCCCGTCTGCGGCCAGCACTCACAGGGGTCAGGAAGTTTTTTTTTTTTTTTTTTTTTTCCTGGGGGGGGGGGGGGGGGGGGGGGGGGGGAATTAAGAAGGTCTGGGGGGGGGGGAGGCGGGGATGAGATCTCCAGCTAACTTGAACATCAGGCCAAGTCGTGCGTGTCTGTCAGCCAATGGGGGAGATTCAAATCCCTGGGCCCCACACTGTTGCTGCATGTTGTAGTCTGGATCTCACTAGTGCGATGTATGCCAGGCGCGTGCACTCCTTTGGGCAATTCCGGAGATTCCGGCGTAGGAAGCCCACTGTTGATCCGGCTTTTCGAGAGATGTTGGCAGTATGTTGTCCCCCATTTTAGATGAGCGCTCCTAGGTGCGGATTTTGCTGACCCTGTCTTTTTCAGGTGACATGAAACTGAGGACCCACGACAGTACACGCAAATGGGGTGTAGAAAGTCGTGTCAGATAGCTGTTTTTTTTTTTTTTTTTTTTTTTTTTACTTCCTTTTCATAGTAGTCCCTTTGCCACACCACTATCGCACCACCCTTATCGGCAGGTTTGATCACCATATCTGTTCTTTTCTTCAACTCCTGTAATGCCTTCCACTCATCATCGGACAAGTTGGAGTGTACTGTCGTGGGTCCTCAGTTTCATGTCACTTGAAAAAGACTCTAAGAATCGAAACGTTGTGTATTGTTTTTGTTTTCTTTTTGACCCCCCTTTTGTTTCGGCCTTTACCACCAATCCTCAAATTATATAGTTGTAGTCAACCAAGGCTATGAGCTTCACTCTCTTGTTGACTATACTATGGCAATTTAGGTTTAAGACTCGGAGGTTCCGCTTCTTGGTGCCTCAAACAAAGGAGTGCAATCGCTTTTGTCATTATCCTTTGTGCTTCTGCTTTCTCCAGTTTGCTGGTGGCTTTTGGGACTCTGCGACTCATCCTGTGGGCCATCAACCTTTGGACTATGGGCGGTTTCCACTGGAAAGCTCACTTGCTGTCATGTCTCCTTGGCGGCATCTAGGGCTGCTGGTTTGCAGAGGACTGAGGTGGTTGAGGTTGAATGAGTCGATACTGGGTTTGACGAGGGGTGGGAGTAGTTTGAGGAGCTTAGAGAGTAACTCTGGAAGGTGAAAGTACTGCAGTTTTTGCACTGTCGCATTTATGGCAAATCCAGTTGATACTGGATCTGTTCAGAAGGCTGAAGTCGGCTGTGCAGAGTTCAATGCAATTCTTGTGATACCAGACACTGCAGTCGTCGCATGCGACGCCCGGGTCGTTCCATGACACATTCCTTTCACATACCCCACAGGGGAAAAAAGTTTTTTGGGTGTGGACCCGGGTTTGCATGGACATCTCCAGCTAGCATCAACGAAAGTAGCAAAACAGCAGCTCTGACCTGTCTGTGTCGAAGGCCGGTTTTCATTAATGGCGAGAATGACAGCAGCGAGGAAGTGGAAGTCTATAACAGGCGCTTGAAGGACGATTGTCGTAATATGTAATGTGTAACATAGACGAAATCTAAAAGTGCAGCCTGGCCGGTCTATAATCAAGTGCCTATTATCGGTCAGTCGTTCCGTCTCTATTTACATCCGGTGTAGGTGTTTTCCTGCGTCACTGTCGTATACCGAAGGGACGCAGATTGTCTTTTCATACAAGCGAGGTCACATGAATAAAAACACGACTATTTGATAGAAAACTTTCGTACAACCGAGGTTTTGTTGATGCCGAAGCGAATCACGATCTGGGAAAGGAAACCGTTTTTCTTATAGTCGAGTTTCTCATACCTGAGTTGTAAAATGAAGGCAGGGAAGCTTTTTTTTCCTGGCGAGTTTTCTTACACCCGGGGTTCTTATAAGCGGAATTACTAATCTTTTTTTTTAAAAGAAACTCTGTGAAATATAATCGACACTAAGGTAATTGAAGGAAACTACAATTTCTAGTACTGCACTCCAGGTCATGACTTCTGGATACCTCTTTTCGAGAACATTAGTGGTTATACCGCACCAAGAAAGTTACATTTTTTTCCGTGCGTTTGTTTGTGTGTTTGCCTATCGACAAAAAATTACGCAACCTACTTAAGCGAATTAATCCGCAAAACGTGGAGAAAAGAGAGAGACTGCAGCCTAAGCCGACGAACCCGCTAAATTTCGTGAAAATCCAGATCAAAAGGTGGGCCAAATTGCTCCACTAACTTACAGTGGCATAAGAACCAGAATGAGTTGGAAGCACCCCCCCCCCCCCCCCCCCCCCCCCCCCCCCCCATCGTCCCACCCTCTGTCCTTGAGAACTCAGGAGGAGGGGGCGAGGGCAGGGATGAAATATCGTTTTGAGCCCCACCTCCCCTTCCCGACTTGTAAACTACAGCTCTGAGCAAGTCCTCTCCTAGCTTAACAGAATGCTCTAGTTGTCACAGTGCCTGAGACATCAGCAACCGCAGAAAGGACCAGAAAAGGGCCCAGTTTAGCAGCCCTCCCTCCCCGCCCTAGTTCCCAGTGTCATCGACTGGCGCTCCCACAGACAGATTTAAAACCTAGCTGCATTCAAAGATGACCAGAGAAGAGACTCAAACATGCTGCCTCATGAGTTTTAAGAGGAAACAGGCAAATTAAATCGAGCAGATAGCATGTGTGAGTCTGTGTCAAGATGTAGTCAGGCGGGGGGGGGGAGGGGGGGGGGGGGGGGGGGGGGCGGGGGGGGGGGAGGGGATGGAGGGAGGGTCGGAACGCTCAGATCCCCTCCTCCTTCCCTCCCAATCGTTGAGGAAAAAAAGTACATCCAAAGGCACCAGCGTGATCCTGAGAAGAACTGTCCCCAAACGCCAAACCAACCATCCAGGAGCAATCCTGCACCCCACCCCTTCACCCGAAAGCCAGCGTTGTTTTGACACAGGGTGTGGGCACACACAGGGCATTCCATCAAGACGGCAAGGGACTTAGTTGCTCCCTGGCAAATGCCATTGTATGATGACCGCTTGATGCCACACAACTGAACCTCCTCAGAAGCATCCCTATTGGTGTATCAGCCCGGTTTTGTGACTGCGGAGCCCACCGGCAAAAGACGCCATGACCCTGAGCAGGCAAACTGCTGTGTGCATCTCACAGCATCATTGTTTCGCCGACAGGTGAGACAAGTACAACTCTAGACAGAGCCAGGTTTTCGCCACACGCTCCTATGTGGCTCAGAAAAAGATCCTGGGTTCGCAGTCTTGCTCACTGTCAACAGGACTTTCCTTGTGGTCAGTGGGTCATGCCTCACCATCACTGAACTTTTCCCCAGACTTGGCCAAAAAGCAGACAAGAAAAAGATACATCTGAAGATGCCAGTGGTACCGGAGAAATATTGTCCTGAACTGGCTAACCAGTCAGCAGGAAGCAATCATGCACGACACCGGGAGCACGCGCTGTGTTGACATAGAGTGTTGGCACGCACATAGCATTCCATCAAAATGGTAAGGGGACATAACTACTCCCGGCACATGCAATTGTGTGATGGTCATTGGACGCAACACAACAGAATCCCTACGAAAGCTTCCTCATGGGTGTACCAGCTCGTGTTTTGTGACTGCAGAGCCCACCGGCGAAAGACGCCACCGCCAAGTAAACTGCTGTGTGCGTCCCGCAGCTCACTTGTAGCTGTTTTGCTGGTAGGTGACCTCAGTACAACTCCTGACACTGCCAGGCTTTTGCCACAAGGTCTTGCGTGCCTTCTGAAAAGGATCCTGGGCTGCAGTCTTTTGCGCTGTCAACATTTTCCTCTGTGGTCAGTGTTTTTTTTTTCCTTCACCGTCACTGGGCCTTTCCCTAGACTCGGCCAAAATTCAGACAAGAAAAAAGATACACCCGAAGGCGCCATAAGACCCAGAGAAGCGCTATGCCCACCCGCCAAACCAACCAACTGGGGGCATTCCCGCAAATCCTTTGGAAGCCGCGCGCTGTGTTGACATAGCAGGTGCTCCTGGAATTCCGTCAAGACATAACTGCTCCCTGATAGATGCCATTGTGTGATGGCCACTGGATGCTTTACAACAGAACCCTCAAGGAAGCGTTTTAAAATATAGACAGATATACACCTGCATGTTTAGTAAATAGATGCCATCTTCCCGCTTCCAGCAATAGCCGTCGGGGTTCCTAAGAAATCTACATTACCTTCTGCGTCCGGATGGCAACCCCCTACCGTGCCCCTGGTCCTGCACCCCCCCCCCCACACCTCATTCCTCCCCGATTGAAAGGCTTTCTACGCCACGGATGCTCATAAACAATGTGAGGTTACTGTTTACAAACTTAGAAGTATCTATGAAATAAGGTATTTTAAGGAATGTTAAAGCTTTGTTGTGTTTACATACATACTTTTTTTTTTTTTTTTTTACGTTGTTTCATCTTCTGGACCATTTCAGAGGCATTGCACTCAAGCCGCTCATTCCGGTCCTCCCCGTCCACAGCCACAGCCTGGCTTGTCACGCCACAGCCGCGGCACCGGCAATCCACAGGGAGCAGTAACTGTCAAGCCGTCACGAGGCAACACACAGGAGACACTGCACTGTTGCCGAGTCACTCCGCCGGTATTCATGGTGCCTGTCTGATCCACCATACGCAGAACACCACGTAACCACCTCCCTACTGACGTCAATATTATCTTAGCTGCGGAGCCAGCGTGCGTGAGATTTCCCTCCTGGGAGCGCCACGGTGTCCGTCCAACGACAGTCCCCATGAATCTGTCGACATCGGTGCACCCGCAGAACCAAACCAGTGCGTTAGGCGAAGAGAGGTAATCGTAACTGAGGTGACCATGAAAACAGGGCATGAAGGGTCGCAGACTTTGAAACCTTTTTTGTTTTAATGCTGATCGATGAGGACAAGGAGATGAAGATGATCGTACAGATTTCCATTCAGGTCTGAGACTGTATGACAGGCGTGTATTCTACTCTTACTTTCATTACATGTCTCAGCTTCAACCAGGCCCGAGCACCACAGACATAAACAGTGTCAGACAGGGAATTTAAGCTGTCCTCTCAGAGACGCATCCATTAAGTGGATGAAACTCGACTGTGTAGTTCGTCTTCCCAAATGAGCCCATAGCGAACTTAACTCGGGGTAAGAGTAGGTCGGGACAGAAAAATCCCACAAGGAAATGGCACTAATGGGAATTGAACCGACGACCTCCTAGCCGGAAGTCCGCGACGCTAACCTCTTCGCCACGGCGGCTGGTATTGACATAATCCATGACATTTCATTTTTCCCCGGACATGCTGTTCAGTACAAAATGCACATGGGAAGTAAATCTTTCAGTCCGTACCTACCATTTCTTCATCTCGCGGTAAACTGATTTCCTGGAGGAAGCGAATGAGGGTGGGGAGTGAGGGGAGAAAAGGGCAGCGTTATCCGCAGTGCCCTTTTAGTTAGACACATTTTCCCCTTCCACAGTTGAATCCGTTATCGGATTCAGTACGCAGTTTTCTACGTCTAGATTTTTCTGTCATCAAAATCGCCCAAGTCACGTTGATAGTTCTTTCTGGCTGACATTAGACGGGCAGCCATTTGTCGACATTAGGATCTCACTCCATCGTTGTCTATGGCGCGCGCGCGCGCATCCCCCTCCCCCCCCCCCCCCCCCACACACACACACACTCGCACGCACACACACACACACACACACACACACACACACACACACACACACACACACACACACACACACACACACACACACACACAGAGGCGTGCGCTCGTGCTTTACCGCACACACATACACATGCCTGCGCATGCACATACACACGCGCATGTGTGAAACTCACACACAGATGCGCGCGCGCGCGCGCGCGCGCGCGCGCGCACACACACACACACACACACACACACACACACACACACACACACACACACACACACCACGACACACATACATATACACGTATGTGTGCAGATACATGCGCAGATGTGTGCGTTCAGGAGCATACTCACACATATTACTCACACGCACACACATACACGCGCGCTCTCACATGCACGCACACACGTACACACACGCACAGCATACACTGGCACATGCATAGGCCCGTGCCTACACACACACACACACACACACACACACACACACACACACACACACACACACACACACACACACGTACGTACTCACCACACGCACACGCACACGCACACGCACACGCACGCACGCACGCAAGCACGCACACACACACACACACACACAACACACACACTCTCTCTCTCTCTCTCTCTCTCTCTCTCTCTCTCTAATACTGGCACAGCCAGTGCTTGGTAGATACCAGAGACGTGAAGGAAATTTTTTCTACGCCTCTGGTAGATACCCAAGGTCTGACCCGCGCGATTGGCTAATGCGTAGGGCAGACATCTGCAAAACCGTAGCTATGAGACCCTTTCCTAAATTCTCTCATCTTAATCATTGATTCATTTATTCATCAGCTTCAGATCGTGCACAGTGTGGTCTCGAGACATAGTATATGGTATAGCGCATATCGACTAGTCCGCAGGCAGTGACACCTCCTCGAAGAAACCGAATGCGAAACTGAAATAAATCATGGCGAACGTCAGGCACGCTGCCTGTGCTGCCAGCAGTAGGGCGATATGTTATGGACAGGTTCCAGTGATTTGTAGCACAGTGCTCAGTGGGATTTCGTTTTGTGTGCATGCGTTTCATTTTCAGCTTCATCCTCCTCATCTTTCACATCCTTGAACCTTTATCGGGCCATCAGTTTTTAACCCAGACACATGTTTCTTTAGGAGGTGGAAGGAGGGATAACTTGCTTCTTTACCGCGTTTCCTTACAGGATCGGGGGGGGGGGGGGGGGGGGGGGGGGGGGGGGGGTGAGAGAGACAGAGAGAGATCAGGAATAGGGCTGGAGAGAGCGAGAGATTGATTGATTGGTTTAATTGATAATCTTTATTCCCAAGGGCAACAGGTGAACAAGAAGATGCTTTTTTTCATATGGTCCTTGTCCCTTCAGGAGAGAGAGAGAGAGAGAGAGAGAGAGAGAGAGAGAGAGAGAGAGAGAGAGAGAGAGAGAGAAATGAAGAGGGGTTGGAATAGGAAAGGAAGAAGAGAGGGGGAGTGGGATGTGATGACATTCAGATTTTTTTTTACTTGTAGGTAGTGTAGAGGAGTGATCTCTGGACGACCTGCAGTTCAATGATTAACCAAATCAATCAGGCATAAATGCAGACAAAACGAAAGTTATACACCTGTTGGTATACATTTTTTACGTACCAAATCCTCTGAATTTTAACGCCCACTGCATCAGTAGGTGACATTAGAAGACATACTCTGAAAACGAACGGGTGTTTAGCCGAAAATATTTGAATAAGTGGACATCGACATGCGAGTATTTCATGGTATTGGACAACAAAGGACTAAATCTCTTTTCATTTAGCGACAAACGAAAGCAACGAGTAAAGCTTATACTTCTATGACTCGATTTACTAAACGAGGTCGTCCCGTTTGGGCAAATGCTACTGGTATACCTACCATTTTCTTCATGTAGCTGCTTGCTGCTTGCAAGCCGATTGGCGCTAGACCTTAATGAGAATATACCCTAAAACAGCAGGCATAGATAGAATTCCTGTTCTTAATGTAGCCGTTTGACATTTTAGGTCCAGTACACAAGATCCTGAAGATTGTGTACATGGTGAATCTTTCACTGGTTTGACCCTTATGCCTTCTCCTTCCCCCGGATCCTTTCATCGTACAAACTTTGGTACCACCTGGGCATCATATGCCAGAAACGTGTCTGTTGGTCTCTTGTCATTTTTGCTCATCTGTCTGTGTGACTGGGAAAGTCTTTGGCCGTCTTTCTGATCCATTCGTCAACGTAAAAATCAGCGAGGGGCTTATTAAATGTAAATTGCATTCGCGTCCTCTGGAAATGATATGTTAAATATGTTAATAAAATCCATTTTTGTTTATGTATCATTATATTTTGCTACAATTTTCATTGTTTCTGCGCGTTTATCTTTAGGATTTTCTGCATCACTGTCCATTTGCTTTCTTGTTACCGAGACAGAACAACATTTTTTTTTGTAATCATGCCTAACTTGTTGACTAATTTGTGATTTGATTTGTTAAGCGTCAGTGTAATCGAGATCGTTTTCCTTTTTTCTTTTTCGATTAGTGCTGTGGTATACAGGCACACATTTCAGGTAAACTGAAAACCGGTTCACCTCATTATAACACTGTTTCCCGATCCTATTACTCAGTTCTCAGTATCGAGTTCCACTCTGTTCTCAGTCTTGAGTTCAGTTGAAGAGAAGCCACGTCTGTCCATCCAGGACTGTTTTCTGTTTACCAATGCACGTCCATCTGCCGTTCTCAGCAGAATCATCTCGGGTCTCTAAAAAGTTATGGCGTGACGTATCCGTCTGTACCTGGTGAACTTATGCGTGACACGACCTCGTGAAGGGAGACCGGCTTGTTTGCGCATTCAGCTGAAATGTGGCGTGCCTGCGTCGTTACATGGTTTGGTTAACAATGATCAATTGAACAAATTAGTTTCCTAGAGCAAGTTTGGCTATTCGTGATCATGATTCTGTCTCTGGGACCAGCGAGTTCATACAAACTGACCAAACGTCGTGTTTGCAATGGCGGTAGCTGTCCCAACCTCTGCGCCACCTCAGAGGCAGTGCACCCACGCCGCTCATTCCGACACCCCCCGTCCACAGCCACAGCCCGACCGGCCCCGCCGCAGCCCCGGCACCGGCAATCCACAGGGAGCAGTCAATGTCAAGTCGTCAAGAGGCAACCCACGGGAGGAGACACTGCACTACTGCCGAGTCACTTCGGTGGTGTTCAGTGGCGCCTGTTCTGATCTAACACACGCAGGACACCACCTACTAAGCCCCCTAGTGACGACAATAATTGCTTAGTCGCGGAGCCGGCGTGAGTGAGCTCTCCCCTCCGGAGGGCGCCACCACGTCCGTCCAACGACAGCCCCCATGGACTCGCCGATACCGGTGACCCCGACGGAACCAAAACCAAGGCCACAGACGTGGAGAGGACATCGAAATTGAGGTCACCATGAGAGCAGGGCATGAAGGGCCACAGAATTTGAGACTTTTTTTTTTTTTTTTTTTTTTTTTTTTTTAATGATCGATGAGAATGAAGATGATTAAGATGATGCTACGGATTTCCATTTCGGTCTGAGACTACATCACAGGGCTGTACTCTACGCTTCCTTTCATAATATATCCTGGCGTCAACCAGGCCCGAGAGATACAGGCACCTGCAGTGTTGGTCAGGAAATTTGAGCAACACATCTCTCAGAAACGCATCCATTAAGTGGATGAAACTCGACTGTGTGGTCCCAGTCTTCCCAACTGAGTCCGCAGCCTCTGGGTAGGAGCGAGTCGGGGCAGAAAAACCCGCATGACTTCTGATGGGATTCGAACCCACGACCTCCCAGCCGGGAGTCCGCGACGCTAACCACTTCGCCACGGCGGCTGGTAAATCGAAGTTTTCCTGATCGCAGAGCAATTGTCAGAGATTCGACTTTCAAGGTATTCACTAAGATCAGCTGAGGTGAACATTGTCCGTTGAGAAATCCTTAAGACGTTGCTTCAGACCGTATTTGTTGTGACACCGGTAAGCAGCAGCAGCACAAACATCACCACCACCACCACCACACATAGACACAGAGGCACATTCACCAGAAAAAAGAGCAAGACAGAAAACAGGCAGGTTATACACCCCACCCCCTCATGAAACATATAAGAAAAAAAATTGCTCTCAGTCGTTCATTCTTTCTAGCTATGTTCTCGGTCCGCTCTCATTCCATGTCCTTTCTCTGAGGTCACACAATCACTAATCATTTCCTACACCTGAAAGGCTGAGAGGCAATTTTGTTGGTTAATAAATATCAAGGAACAAGGACACGAAAACAAATAGAGAATTGAAAAAAAAAATCGATGAGTAACACGGATCATCAGTATTCCATAAAAACTGCCGGACGGTTTTTTTTCTTCTTCGTCGCATTTCGCTCTTTTTTTTTCTTCTCCCCCAAAACAACAACAAACAAACAAACAAAAAACAAAACAAAAAAAAAAAAAAAAAAAAAAAAAAAAAAACCGACGCACACGTATGATATGTCGTCTTCAGACCTAAAAGAACGGGATTCACATCAGACTACTTCTGTGAATAAGATATTTACGATCAAACCAGTTACATTACATTCTTTTGCTTAAAGGAGATATCCATTTATTCACATATCCAGCTCCCTGTCGCGCGTAGTCGCTGAACATCAATTACTGCCATCAGTTTTTGAAAAATCGTTTCAAAATCAGTGGTTGAACCGACGCACATGTGTCGGTTTATTCATCGTTTCAAACAACAGTTGTCTGTTATGTAACCCTGTTAATAAATTCTGACACAAGACTATGATTTGTGAAAGCATCCCGCACACGTTCAGTGATAATTAATTCAGATGTAGATTATCTCTAAAACTCACAAATAAAAGGAAATATCCGTAACGGTGCTTCCAGAATCAGTTTAAAGCATATACAAAAAAATGGGGGTGGGGGTGGAGGGTATCTAGCTACTTACCATTCAAAACGCTTAAACTCTCAGCTGTGCTTGTTAAAAAAAAACCCACCCTTATTATTATTTAGTTTAGAATTATTGGAACGTTGGGTGATAAGAAATTGCCCTTCCATCACGTGTAAAAGACACGGCCTACAGAATCATCTTGAGAGAAAAAAACTTTAAATTCTGTCAAGTTGTTGAAACAACCAATTTGAAACAACATATGTGTAATTCTCACACATACGGGTATCTCACGTATTTTGTTGCATGATAATTCCAAATTCACAAAATAAACCTAAGAACGGAAATCCTTCGGTGGTACGTATGAGCAAACATACTGAGTTTATATCTTAAAAGTACGTGATTACTATCATAGAAATAAATTCTTCACAGTTGTTGAAATTTACTTGTTTTTTCCAAGGAACAAAAAAACACATCGTTTAAAGAAAAGGTTTGTTATCGCAGATGTATCAGATAGCACTTTCCACAAAATCCCTATGAACGAAATATGATCACATCCCTTAATGTACGAAACGAACCACAGAATCAACGATTCTGAGTAACAGTTCATTCACCTTGCGTAACATTAACACAGAGAAAGTTTATTTACACCAGCACGCGGTACACCCCATGTTTATTCATTCATTCATGCTGACATACCCTGCATAACATCATTGCAGAGAAGGTTCATTTGCATTTGCACGCGGTGCACCCTACGTTTGTTCATTCATGCTGACATTTTGAGGATGGCTCGCTTTCACCGTCTCGTGATGTCTGCTGTGCCCAGGATGTCAGTAGGTCAGAACATAAGGTCAGAACAAAAGGTCACAGCCTTTTTTTGTCTGTGGCTCTGTGTCTACGGTCATCATCGTCATAAAAGACACTAAGAACAAAGCAGAGCTCCTCTGTCGTCAGAGAGCCATGTGTTGCCGAGTGCTTCGTTAGCTACAAAATGGCAGATCAATTTTTTTTTTTGTGACTTTGATAAATTCGCCGGTTTGAAAAAAAAAAAATTAAAGGCTTGAATTCAGTGCGTGAATAGATAAGATCAGAACATCTCATATTAGTGAATCAGTTAGAGGAAGAGCCATACTTGTCTGAAATCCCCCAGACTCCCATTGATGGGCGCAGTAGGGGTGAAAAGCAGAATAGTTACCTTGCAATGAAAATGACTGTCCACCCATACGCCGTGCCGCAGTGCTAGGCATTACGGGCGGATGACGTGAGGTCATGATATATACTTTCAGGAAATATTCAGCCCTGCTCAGTTTCAGTTCAGAACTGAGTGACCTGTGGAATCAAATGGGAAGATTAGAATCGCGTGGTGGATTGTCGTCCACTGAACAGACGCATTTTCGAAAATGGTAAAATGTTGATGAAGGGCTGTAGGTATCCGTGTATTGTGGACCTGGTTGACGCTGGGAAATATTATGAAAGGAAAAGTTTCAGATGCATCTCTGTTTCACAATTTCAAACTAAATGGATCTCTGAAGCGTAATCAGTTACCATCAACAGCACACACACACACACACACACACACACACACACACACACACACACACACACACACACACACACACACACACACACACGCACGCACGCACACACGCAGGGGCGTTTAAAGACTGCCATCCACTCACCACTCCCTTGACTGAGAAGGTGTTTCGTGGTAAAAATCTGTAGGAAAATCCAGTTTGATGAATAAACAAAGACAAACACACGCACACGGACATGCACACACGCAAACACCGACAGGGAGACGGACGGACGGACACACACACACACACACACACACACACACACACACACACACACACACGCACACGCACGCACGCACGCACACACGCACGCACACACGCACACACACACACACTCTCTCTCACACACACACACACACACACACACACACACACACACACACACACACACACACACACACACACACACACACACACACACACACACAGGCCGGACACACACTCACTACTGCCGGAATAGCTCAGCTGGTAGAGCGCCGGACTCGTAATCTTGGGTATGCGGGTTGGCATCTCCGCGGGCCGTTTCGTTTCAGGGGGATTTTCCCTCGGGAGTTAACATTGGTTCTGACACCATTCCCCATATAGTCCTTCGAATGAGACTACAAACCGAGGTTCCGTGTGTGAACGCACGCACAACATATTGCACACATGTAAAATCCCATCACCAACTTTCGGAAGAGAAGACCAGTTTGGCCGTTGGTATGGATGACACGTTAGACATAGCATGTACCTTCCCCGAAGATGGAGTATGGCTGCCTTAATGGCGGGATAAAAAATACACACAAAAGTGTCAGAAAAATCAACATGATGATTGTGGACACTAAAAGAAAGAAGAAGTGTACTACTCTGACGACCCAGGGAGAACAGTGCAAATTTCACACCGAGAAAGCTTTTGTGACGACGGAGATCCACACTCCGAAACGATCCGATAGGACGTGGTGAAATAGGATGACCATAGGTAATGACCGTTCTGGTCCAGTGTGGATGATCGGCGTGGGAATAATGCACTTGACGTAGCTCGGACGACTGGGTGGGCTTGAAAAATAGTCACCTTCAAATTAATCCGTTAGGATTTCAATCGCGCATAGTGGGCGAGGGGAGGTGTGTACTTCCGTGTGCTCTCTTTCAGAGTCCCCGAGTGACGTTACGCGTGGGCTCGGGTCCATCGGTCACATAGGATGAAAAATCGAAGAAGCCTACAACACGAGTGTGCAATAGTCTATACCATTTGCGCAACCACAGAGCATTGCGTTAAAAAAAAAAAATATTCCTTCTAATTCATTATTAAATAACCGGCACTCAGTAGCAAAGAAGACGGTGGTCTGTTGCATGTAAGAGGAAAAGTTTTTCTTTTTTTTTTTCTGCAGCGCAAAGGATTTTTTTTCCTTCCCTATTCACATGTGATTTGATGGTGGAGTTTAGATGCATTAAGCAACCAACGAAGAGGGATATTCGTATTTAAATTCGCATGGCGTAAACCAGCCATCCAACAACAGTTAAACTAGGTAGCTACCATGCCATCGATTCGTCTGCTTGGTAGGCCTACTTTCTAGCGCCTGATCGATTTCTCAGGGTCACTTTTGAGACAGGGCTGAAAGGTGGAAGGGAGGAGACTGGGGATGAATGTGGTTAAAAAAAGTTGCTTCAGGTAGCCAGCCTATCGTCTGGTCGTCGGAAAGTAGTGCTGTTTCACAAAATCTCACAGAAATTACTGTTGTTGTACGGATTTCTCTCTGTCACTGTGTTTGTCTTTCTCTTTATCTGTCTCTCTCTCTTTTTTTCGCTTGCTCGCTCACACAACACACCACAACCTAACAACACACACACAACACAACACAACACAACACAACACAAAACAACACAACACAACACAATACAGAGAGAGAGAGAGAGAGAGAGAGAGAGAGAGAGAGAGAGAGAGAGAGAGAGAGAGAGAGAGAGAGAGATTCGTCACATAGGTCGACAGTGTTGTCACTGACCAGCTGCCTCCTTGCAACAATATCAAATACAGGGTGAGGAAAACATCACACGCAGGAGTGAACAAAAAATCACAAGCCAAAGTACAAAACAAGTTCACATGCAGGGGCAAAAACAACATCACAAACAGGAGGAAAAAACACATCACATGCAGGGATAAAAACAATATCACATGCAGGAGTAAAAACACATCACATGCTGTGATAAAAGCAACATCACATGCAGGAGTAAAAAACATCATGCAGGAGTAAAAACACATCACATGCAGGGGCAAAAACATCACAAACAGGAGGAGTAAAAACACATCACATGCAGGAGTAAAAACATCACATGCAGGGGGCAAAAAAACATCACATGCAGGAGTAAAAACACATCACATGCAGGAGGAAAAACACATCAAATGCTGGAATAAAAGCAATATCATATTCGGGGGTAAAAGCAATATCTGATGCAGGGGGTAGGAACAGTATCAAATGCAGGGGTAAAAACATCACATGCAGAAGTAAAAACATCTCATGAGGGGATAAAGACAACGGCACATAAAGGGGTAAAAACATCACACGCAAGGGTAAAACATGCTTCCGTACCATCCGGCCCTGTCAATATCTGACCGATACTCGACAAATGCAGCCTGATACCTCTTCGTAATTATGATTTTTGATACCGTGTTTTACCTGATCTGGATTTTGTGTTGCCGCGGATAGCGTATAGCAACAGATGGCGCCGCCCCTCCGTCTTCCTCCCCCCCCCCCCTCATTGTGTGTGTGTGTGTGTGTGTGTGTGTGTGTGTGTGTGTGTGTGTGTGTGTGTGTGTGTGTGTGTGTCCCCAGTGGTATTTTCCGACATTTTCTGTATTGGGTTGTTCTGTTGTTTCCGGAGCGTTTGAGCATTATGGGCAGTTTCTAGGCGTTTTCAATAAGACCAATCGACCAATCGCAGTTTACAAAATGGTCCGGAAAAGCAATAGAATTTCCAGATAGGCAAAGAAGCAGGGCAAGAACCAAGATTGGGTGATAC
>JADBJO010000108.1:160000-185000 GCA_016801955.1 Conus betulinus | reverse complement strand
CAGGAGAATGGCGATCATTAGAGTATATGGAACAAGAGTCGGACAGCTTGTTGGTGTGCGTGTGTGCGTGCGCGCGTGCGCGCGCGTGTGTGTATAAGATGAAAAAGCAGCCAACACCCAGGTAGTGGCAGTTAAAATTTTCGGTTTATTAAACCTTTTTCATAAAAAACCAAGGACTGATGATTACAGACAAATCACAACGGCTTTTTTTTTTTTTTTTTTTAACACACTCTGACTGCTTCTCACCCTGTATTTACTCATCATCAAAAAAGTTAACAGTGGTCATTAAAATGAATGATAGCACCAGGTAAAAAATAACCTTTGTGAGTAAACATCATATTGCCTTTAAAGAAAAAAAAAAAAGTGAAAAAGGAGTTCATTTGAGACTCCTTTCTCCATCCCTACTTTGAGATTTTGTACGCATTGTCCATCAGCCGACTGATCTGTTTTATTCGGGAAGGATTTCCTTACTGATACTTCCTCTATCCTTAAAATAAATAAATAAATAAACAAATAAATGAGTAAATAAATAAATTAAAGAGATAAATAAAAAAAAAAACTACTACTCAACTTCCCTCCAAAAGATCTCACCATAATACTTTCTCCTCTCTTACACACTATATCTAACCCCTGTCTCTGTCACCTCTGTCCCCCTCTCTCCTGCTCTCTTTCCCCTCCTCTCTCTCTCTCTCTCTCTCTCTCTCTCTCTCTCTCTCTCTCTCTCTCTCTCACACAATCCTGCTGGCGGTTCACTTGCTTCTTTCTCCCCAGATCCGGGATCAGTCATACACGTTTAGTCCATTTGGCCAATTCGTTTTCAGTTTATGCCTCCAGAATTTCTCTCTGGCTCTTCTGGTGGTCTTGTCTTCTGAACACTTCTTGTCAATGATCGTGGCTCTCATGTCCAGGATGCTGTGTCCAGCACCCTGAAAGTGGCGAGCCACCAGTGTGTCTTGCTTGTACTATCTGGTGTTCTTGGTCACTGTATTTCTGCTCTTCGGATTGACGCCAGTGCTGTAGCGGTGTGCATGAACGTCTTTGTAATGTTTGTCTGGTTTCCCCCACGTACTGTACATCACCGCACTTGGCACAGTCAATGAGGTACACTAGGTTCGTGCTCTTGCAGGTTACTCTGGCCAGTCCGGATGCTGCAGAAAAGTAGTGGTCTGTTGTAGGTGAAGCCGGCAGATGATGCAGCGTCTGGCACTGCACTTGTAGCATCCAGTCTCAGCATCTTGCTGGTTCTGCGGCACTGGAGGAGCGATGGGGAGTGTAGGAAGCTTGGATGGTCAGAGAAACCTGCGGAGGTGATGGCTGTCTCTTTCTCCGATGGTGGGCGGGCGTGGCACGGCGTTCTTCATTTTTCTGCTCTGGTGCAGTGTGGGCATGAGCTCCTTAAGCCAATGTCCAAGAGGTGGGCGTGTCGGGTTGTGTGTTATCACCACCGGCATTCTTTCTGGTTTTTGGTTCTTGGCTGCATACTTCAGCGTGTCTTTTCTCGAAATATTGGTCACTTTGTTAATGGCCATGTCTAGAAGTGGTTCTGGGTAGCCTGGCCTTTGTAGTCTCTGCTTCAATTCCTCACTCCTGACGGAACAGCTCATCAGTAGAGTAGATTCGGCGTAGCCGTAGGTTCTGTCCAAATGGGATGCTCCTTAGGCAATGGCGTGGGTGGCATGAGTGGAACAGGAGTAGCATGTTGGCGTCCGTGGGTTTCATGCGAAGATCTGTGACTAGGTGGCTGTCCACTATACTGATGTTGATGTCCAGGTAAGGGATGTTAGTTCTGCCGTAGCTCCAGGTGAACTTGACAGTCTGGTGGTGTTGATTCAGCCAGTGGAGGAACTGCAGCAGGTTTCTTTGCCTGTTGTCCACTGCAATAGGATGTCATCATTAAAGCGCGTCCAGTTCTTCCGTTGTATTTGCCATGGCGACGTGCACAACAGCCGCTTTTCCAACCACCCCAGGAACAGGTTTGCAATAGCTTGGACCATGGGTTGTGCCCATTGCAGTACCCTGGACCTGCTTGTACAGTTTGTCGTCAAAGGCGAACAAGTTGTTTTGTAGAACATGGTCCACAATTTCAAGGAAGGTGGTGATGGGAGGTACGTCACTGTCTGCAGCCTGGTTGCTTAGCATGTCCTTCAGGGATGGTGCTACTTCATTCTGAGGGATGCTCGGATAAAGTGCCACGACGTCGATGGTGAAAATGAGGACGTCTTCATTACGTGGTGTGATGGTGCTGTTCCACTCTTCTGTCGTCTGCAGCAGGTGGTGAGTGGTGTCCTTCACGTATGATGGCAAGCTCTGGACCACAGGTTGCAGCCAATGATCCACCAGCCGAGACAAACTTTCTGTTGGTCCATTGACGCCAGACATGACTGGGCGACCTGGAGGGTTAGTGCGGTCTTTATGTACTTTGGGCAGGTGGTAGAAGACTGCTGTTCGACTCGTTCCTCTTCAATCCGGGCCCAGTCGCGGCATTTGCTGTCAATGAGCTCTTTGTTGTAAAGATCTCCGACCAGCTCATTGAACGTCTGGCAGTTTCTTTTGCTGGGGTCATGAGTCAGAGACTGCAGTGGGTGGTGTTTTCCAGCTGTTGCATAGCTTTTTGTTCGTATTGGGCAAAGTCCTGTATGATCACGGCTCCTCCCTTGTCCGCTGGGGAAATGCACACCACCTGCTTGCTGACCAGATCACGTAGCTGACTTTGGGCTTTTCGACTCTTTCTGCTGATGTTGAAGCTGGGTGGAGGTTGTGGTGCGGGTGAATGGAAGGGCGGGTGGGAAGAGGGAGGGGGGGGGGGGGGGGGGGAGGAAGCCGTGCTCTATGTTTAAATTAGACGGCGAAGGATAGATGACACATTTAAGATAGTATTTTAAGCATCTTGAAAGTAAAAACTTTCGGGAACGGAGGCGGGTCGGTTAAAATATCTTGTGGATGAGATTTAATCACATACACAAAGCAACACACAGAGACACACAGACACAGACACAGACACAGACACAGACAGACAGACAGACAGACACACACACACACACACACACACACACACACACACACACACACACACACACACACACACTTGGAGGAGGGGGAGGGGGGGGAGACAGACTGACTGACCTGTCAGTATCAAGTACTGAATTTTCATTCCAATCAGCTGTTGATATGGGGTTTATCTTACTTCAGAAGGCTCTGGCGCTTAGTGTTATTTATTTAGCAAATGAACAGCAATCATAGGAGATTCTCGGTAGGGTCAGAGAGAATAATCACTTGTTACACAAATGGTCAAAAAAGTATTAGAATTGCCGGATAAACAATTACTACGTGAGATGATCTTGCTGAAGGAAGGACGGCGTGATTGTTTTCTGCTGCTGTTGTTGTTGTCGTCGTCTCTTTCATGTGTTCATAGTGGCAATGCCCGCACGCCGCTTATTACGGATCCTCGCCCATACCCAGCTTTTTCCTCTGGCAGCCTCAGCACATCGTGAGCTAGGCCCGAGAGATACAGAAACCTGCAGTACTTTTTAGAAAGTTTCAATAAGTCTCAGAGACGCATTCATGGAGTGGACAAAACTCGATTGTGTGATTCCAGACTTCCCATTTTAACTCACAAGTAAAAGGGGGGAAAGGACGGGGTGGTGAATCAGGGTGGGCTAGAGGGGGGTGAAAATGAAAGGAGCAGGAAGAGACGAGACAGACGAGAAAAGAATTATGCTTACGCAACAGAGAGAAGCACAACCAGACAGACAACGAAAGAGATTTCTCCCTTTTAGTAACTATTTTTTGCACCGTTTGCATGAAATATACATGAACATTGCTTCACATTCATTTTACAACAGAGATAATACAAAAAAAAAAAAAAAAAAAAAACGAACTCACACTGACCTTTCTTTTGTGAATTGACCTTAACAATGCTATCAAGAATGTCTTGAGTATTAAAAAAAATCGATAGGAAGAAAAAACGCCGTGGTCCATATGTTCTTGTCATGCAGTTTACTGTTCGGTTAGGCCTCTTGGAGCAGACTCGTGTCGAATTAATCCGTCGAATTAAAGTCCACCTTTGCTAGTGCCTTTCTCAAAAAAAAAACAAATAATGTTAACCTATTCTAAACTGGTGAAGTTACAGGGAAAAGTGGATAAGAGTTAATTGATCATGTTTTAATCAGTTGATGAAACAGCTTTATTTGCAGAATTAGAAACCTTCTTTCATAACCTTTTCCCCCTTTTGGCAGCATCTTACCAAGAGATTTGATTTTTCTATCGTAAGGCAATCGTGGCCTTTTCTTTCAATTTAACATGACACCCCATGTGTCATATCACACACACACACACACACACACACACACACACACACACACACACCACACACACACACACACACACAGCACACCACACCACACATACTGGAGGCATGCGCCCCTCGCAACGTGTCGTCGTACTAGGAAGCTGCTGACTAGTCTGTCTTCGAAGACAACTGACCATTCTCCAGGTCAATCACTTACCATAAGCCTGTCGACTTTTGTTATTTGCTTACGCCATTCTTCCAAGATCTCATTACAAAAGCAGCGCGCTTTTCATGACTGGCACAAGAGGGTGAAACTTGATTAACATGAAACTTAAGCATCCTTCTCTTTTCAGGAGTTTTGAATTTCTTGTTTGTGGGGGCATTCTTTTTTTTGTTTTGTTTTTAAATATTTACGAAACATTCTTCTATTTTCATTAGTTTTGGATTTCTTGTTTGTGGGCATTCTTTTTTTTTCTTTTTTTTTTTTTAACATTTACGAAACATCATTCTCTTTTCAATAGTTTTGGATTTCTTGTTTGTAGACTTTTTTTTTTCTTTATAATCATAAACACTTACAAAATGATCAGGAACTTCGGCAAAATTCCTGACAGGGGAAGGGGGAGAGGTAGAAAGAAAGAGGTCAAGAAAATCTAGACCAGAAGATACAGAAGAAGGACAAGGGGATGGAGGGAGGGATAGTGTGTAGTGTGTGTGTGTGTGTGTGTGTGTGTGTGTGTGTGTGCGCGCGCGCGCGCGCCTTCGCGTGTGTGAGTGTGTAAGCCTCTGTGTGTGTGTGTGTGTGTGTGTGTGTGTGTGTGTGTGTGTGTGTGTGTGAGAGAGAGAGAGAGAGAGAGAGAGAGAGAGAGAGAGAGAGAGGAGAGAGAGAGAAAGAAAGGGGACGGGGAAGCGAGGCAGAGGGGACGAGAACAGAACGGCATGGAAGAGAGCTTGGACTAGGGGTAAAGAGTAGAGCGCGCGGGAGAAGGGAGAGGATAGAGGGAAGGAGTAGTGAAAAAAAAAAGGGGGGAGCAGGTGCTTGGAGTGAAAGAGACGAGACACAGCAGAGAAGAGCTGAGAAAGGAGAAAGCCAGTTCTCGGGTCCTAATGACACCCGACTCTCGTTTTCGTACCCGTGGGGATATGGAGGGCTCTCTCAGGCTGAATTGTACTAACTTGTTTACCTACTCTATGGAAACTTCGTATGTGCTAAAAAGTCCCCGTTTCCTGCCGCGCTATTGATCTCTGCTCTTTTTTTTTTTTTTTTTTTTTTTTTTATCTTTCTTTGCTGTCGTCTGCTCTTTGTCTGGCTTTGTGGCTAATGCGACTGTCTGCGCTCCAGAAATTTTGGGGGGGGAGGAAAGAGAAATGGGAACATGACGCACCAGTTGCCGTGGCGAAGTGGTAGTGTCGCGGACTCCCGGCTGGGAGGTCGTGGGTTCGAATCCCATCAGAGTCATGTAGGTTTTTCTGCCCCGACCGGCTCCTACCCAGAGTTGAGTTTGCTGCGGACTCAGTTGGGAAGACTGGGACCACACAGTAGAGTTTCATCCACTTAATGGATGCGTTTTTGAGAGTGTTGCTCAAATTTCCTGACCAACACTGCAGGTGCCTGTATCTCTCGGGCCAGGTTGACGCCGGGATATATTATGAAAGGAAGCGTAGAGTACAGCCCTGTGATGTAGTCTCAGACCGAAATGGAAATCCGTAGCATCATCTTAATCATCCTCATTCTCATCGATCAGCATATAAAAAAAAATGTCTCAAATTCTGTGGCCCTTCATGCCCTGCTCTCATGGTGACCTCAATTTCGATGTCCTCTCCAAGTTTGTGGTCTTGGTTTGGTTCCGTCGGGGTCACCGGTATCGGCGAGTCCATGGGGGCTGTGTCCTTGGACGGACGTGGTGGCTCCCTCCGGCGGGAGAGCTCACTCACGCCGGCTCCGCGACTAACCAATTATTGTCGTCAGTAGGGGGCTTAGTAGGTGGTGTCCTGCGTATGTTAGATCAGAACAGGCGCCACTGAACACCACCGAAGTGACTCGGCAGCAGTGTAGTGTCTCCGCCGGTGGTTGCCTCTGACGACCTGACATTGACTGCTCCTTGTGGATTGCCAGTGCCGGGGCTGCGGCGGGGCCGACCGGGTGTGGCTGTGGACGAGATGTTTGAATGAGCGGTGTGGGTGCACTGCCTCTGAGGTGGTGCAGAGGTTGGGACAGAAAAAAAAAGAAATGGGAACATCACGGCGAGTAGGATCCAGTGATTACACTCTTATTGTCGCACTAATATTAGAAAATTTCATGTAGTAACAGAATGGCACCATATGGAACAAACTACCTGCACACATTAAAAAAGCAAAAGATTTGAGTACTTTTAAAAAACCATTTGGATACTAATGCAAAGTTAAATATGTTAAAATTCCAATTTGATTGACAGAATAGAGTAAAATATATCCTGAGCATATGCATGCATTATGCAACCACTGTTTATTATATAAATAAGATGATTGGGACACTAAAAGCTGTGAGGCTATCTAAAGTCCCAAGTGAACTGAACTGAACTGAGAGGACTCGGGTCTCTCGCTGGAATTTCATCTCTCCTGGGGAATTGGCAGGAATTATTACAGTGGTATAAACAGGTAAAGATTTGCTTTCGTGCCCCCTTTTGTTCCGGACCTTTGGGTCAAAATATTGAAGCTGAATTATTGGAATCTTATAGCATTCTATGTTCTGTTGTCATAGTAAAATGTTCCCGACGATCAGATTGTCCTTAGTATTTAACGGAAACAAGGTTTCAGTGGGAGGGGGTACAAAATGAAAAGAGATTTCTTACCGTTGGCTACGGGTAACCATTCTGAGAAAATAATTGTTCCCGCATATATTGGCTGCCCCCACGGGGAACGACCCCCCCCCCCCCCCCCCAGCCCCCAGGACAATCATTTATCCTCACAGAGAAGCAACGGTATTCTCAGAACAATTAGCTGCTTCCACGGGAAACCGAACAATTGTCTCGCAAAAACCAGCTGCTTTCAAGGGAAAACCACCTTCTTCGGTGACAGCCAGCTGTCCTCTGAGAAGCAACTGTTCTCCTTGGACACTACCTATACGAAGATATCTTGCTCCCATAAAGTTTTGATCAAAACAAAAAGCTAGTGATATGACCTGTTTAAGGAAAACGGCGAACAAATACTGTCAATCAAACGTGCAAGTGTCGAAAGTAACAGGGACATGTCGCCTTCAAGAGGACTAATTCTGGTGCAGGACACTCTTCAAACCATTTCATACGAAGCGCAATGTAATGAAAACATGGCTGGATTAAAAACAAAGTCATAGGGTGAAGTAAAGTGAAAAAAAAAAAAAAAAACATCAGAAATTGAGAAATATAGCTCATGTTCAGCTTAATTTAGAGGGCAATCGTAAACGGGAAATGAAAAAAAGACTGAAAACTTAAAAGTTTACATCTGAAAACAACCAGTTTTATTACCGTTGTTTGGGAGTGTGCAGGTATTACAAAATAAAAGATGTTACTTGAATTGACATTACGTCATCACTAGCATTGTCATTTTCATGATTATAAGCTAGCATACTTTCTTTCATTTTGTTCCGACAGCTAGGTTCAACAGCCCTCAGCTTTGCTTTGTATGTTTTAACGTCTGTTCTAAAAAAGTGTTTAGACGGATAATATATTTGTTAGATATTGATAGTGACAGAAAACACCTGTAAGATAGTGAATATGACCCCCCCCCCCCCCCCTTCCCTCAAAAGAAAAAAAAAAAAAAAAAAAAAAAAAAAAGAAAAAAATCATATGTAGTTTTACGCAGACATTGCGGGTGCGTAGAAGTTTTTAAACTGTCTTCATAAAAAAGAATGGTTTTATAAATGCTTATCGGTTAAGCTGCTACGACAAACACTTTCAAGGCAGAAATTATAGGTACTTAAAAAGTCTGTAATTGTTGTATTCATTTTGAAAGTAAAGTCATTATTTAAAAGTTTAGCTACTATGCGTCACATAGAATTATTGAATAAAACCTGACTTGTGTCCAGTGATAAGCTGAACTGTTCACAACAGGACTGTCAGCGATCGGAAATCCTGATTTAAAAAAAAAAAAGAAAAGAAAAGAACGGCCCAGTACAGATTTTAAATTCAAGTCGCGTTCAGATTTTTTCAGGACGGGCTAGTGCTTCACGCTGCTTGTATAATGTTTCTAAAGCACTTTGCTTTGGGGCACAGTTCGATTGCTGCCGAGAAGATTAAATGTTTACCCTACACTGAAGAGATGGGGTTTGATAACGTCCTCACAGCATTCGCTTTTAGAGACAAGTTTGTCGCCACAGCGAACTGCAGCATGGAATCGTTTGTCTTTTCAGACTTGTATGCTGGCAGGTTTGGTCAGAGTTGGTATCTGCGGTCGGTAGAAGGAATCCGGGGTAGACGACGTCCTCAGCCTGGGTGAAATTACCTTACACTTCGGAGTGTTCATTTATATACCCAAACCCCTCTCGCACAATCACGCGTATGCACTCTTACCTTGCCGGTTCAGTCCAGACTCTGGCATGGGGGTCTTGTCAGGATTCTTGCCAAGCCGTTCAACGGAGCTAGCAACTAGTCCGAGTCCGAGTTTAACTCTTATCACAACCCAATACCGTTGCAACCCGTCTACGGCTGTGCTGTCACAGTGCAATGTCCAAACTCTCGCTTATGAGCTGTAGGCAGTCGCACTGGCCTGTCAATGGCGGAGTTCGCCTGCATGTTTACCTGACCATCAGTGACCACTTCTCAAGAGAGGTGTACTTCTGCCGAGCTCCCCTTGCATGCCCAGCAACCGTGCGTCATAACAGTTCAGAGCAGAAGGAGCTGTCTTAGGGAACGGACTCGGTCATGATCTACTGTCTTTACACCGAAGACTGCACGATCAGGTGTGAAAGTTTTTAGTTGATTGAAGCCTTCAAGAAAACGTTTTCTGATAGGAACTCAGTTTAAAAATTCTTCACCTTTTATCCTCTTTCTTTTGTGGCAAAATATTAAAGAAAATCGGCTCTACAGCGTACGCCCAAGAGACGCAGAAAGGGGAAATTTCACCCTTATGAGGAGGAAAAATATACAAGAATGCGTTCAGTTGAATGTGTGTGTTGAAACACCATGAAGTGAGAGGACAATGCTTGGGGGAAACGGTTCTTCGACGTGACGGATATGAAAAAAAATCAGGTGTGGTTTCATTGCTTTAATCGATGAACAGTCCAGAATGTCACCAGAAACAGGAGACTGTACAGGTGTGTACTGCCCAAGGCGTGGTCACACCAGTGACATTGTAGTAGCGTGTGCCAACCTAGTTCTGATGACATCAGTGACAGTGCATGTTGTTTTAGTGTGTAGCGCTTGGAGTGACACTGGTAAAAGCGTGTTTTATTTGTACGAATCGTTGCGTTTGACACTTGTTGCGTCCACAAATAAAGACTGTTTGAAAGTTAACCTGGCGTGATACTTTGAGTTAGGGAGATATCTATTTGAAATTCAATAACAAGACTGTCAAGTGGCTAAAATGATGTATCCAGCCAGACTGTGGAACTAAGAGTAGCCCCCCCCCCCCCCCCCCTCATCCCCGTAATTGTGAAATTGAATTACAAGCTATCTGTATCTTTTTAGGGAACAGATTGAAACTTTTCGTTTGAATTCTGTAGGTCAAATAATTAAATTTTGATATCGTTTCGGGAATGAGATGGAACTATGGTCCCGGGAATTACACACAATGAAAAACCAGTTACTGTTAATGGGCCCCATAGTATTAATAAGTTAAAGAACTCATTAAGAAAGAGAGAGTTTGTAGGGAGCGAGAAAAGAGATTTGTTTGAAAAGTGTACTGGAAGAGTAGACACATACAGACAAACACAAGAAAGAAAGAAAGAAAGAAAGAAAGAAAAGAAAAAAAGAAAGCAAAAAGACTAGCTTTATATACATATTTCAAATTACGGGTTTAGAAGCCTTTTGTAAATAGTTCCTGAGGTACTGAGGTGCTAGGTTCTTTTTTTTCCTATTTAAAGTATTCTTTGTCCCTCCATCTCCCCAAATCTGAATCAGACATTGATATTTTGTGTGAAAGTATTTTGATAGAATGAGCTAGTTATTCTTGATGGTGGGACACTCTAATACGTTCAGAATTGTGTGTTTTTTTTGTGTTGTTTGCTACTTAGTCTTGATGTGGTACAAACAGTAATTATGGAGATCTTACTCAAACATTGACAATGTATCCAACAAGCAAAAACAGAAATGAATGATCCTTTGGCGATACAACGGTGCATTGATAACGCCGTTTAAAGAGAGCAAAGATTTAAAAAAGAAAACTGTTAACGGAAAAAGCCATTGGTACTAAAATGGCTGCTATTAAAGCAGGGCAAATAGAAAATTTAATTAGTAGAGAAGGACTGGAGCTGGGGAAAGAGAGAGACGAGTCAGAAGCAAGAATTGAGAAAGAAAGACAAGAGTTTTCGCTAAAGAAATCAAAGTTACAAAAACGGAAGCAGTTGCTTCATTAGGTTCACTAATGCAAATGTTTCGGCTTCACTTAATTTTCCTGCGGGACTGAAAAAAAAATCTTCCTGTTTCTAAGGAGAGAGCGAACGAAATTGAGGCGTTTAAATTTTTTTTTTTTTTTTTTTCAGAGCTCGTGCAGCCTTATGCTGCTGGAAACGAGAGCAGCAACCTATTCGTTTTTCTGCGTCTCTTCAGGGTACAGCACTTTCATTTTATCATTGGTTATGTGCATCAGGCCCAATGCCGTATTGTGAGGTGAGAACATTTCCTTTAAGAACATTTCTTTAAAAAAGTGCTCCCGTTGGGCTTTCGGTGGCTCTTCCAGTATAAATAGCTTCCCCTGCCTCAAAGTTTTGTGCTACAACTTCCTGTTTTCTTTACTTACTTTGCATGTAATGTTTTTGCCTTTGTTTACTGTCTTGTGCAGTTTTTCTAATTTTGTGGACTATTCCCCTGTCATTGTTCCGAGAACTTTTTTTTGCTGTCTCATAATTTTGGTGATGATTTCTGACATGCAAGCCTTTTTGTTCTGTGCTGGCGATGAAGAGGTGGAAATTGTGCACATAGTACAGGCATTATTCTGCAGTGTCTGTGTGCCTAAATAGCATTTTTCAATGTTTTTGTTTGTTTGTTTGTTTGTTACATGCAAGTGTTATCATTAATTTCTAACTTTTTAGAGTCAGGGAGTGAAAAATGAAGGGGAATGCGTGGCGGTCTCAGCACAGCATAGTCTTATCCGATTGGAGGATATCGATATTTTAGCCACCATGTCATTGTTTTTGTCGTTTTGTCGTATGTTGATCATATTTGTCTTTTGGGGGGCCTTTTTCAGGATGCAACCATTTTTCCTGCGAGGGGATTCTGTGTGATCGGCTGGGCTATAATAATGATAGACGAAAAGTCCATAAAAAGGTTTAGAGTACCCAATGTATTTAGAGAGAAACTAGAACAGGTCCGACCAGAAGCAGGTGGATTTCTCTAAGCTACTTGGCGCGTAGCAAATGCTACCTTTACAGACAGATTGATTCGACTAGCAGACTGATATTCGACTAGCATTCCACAGAATTTTGATGGACCAGACTTGGTTGTGTGTGAATAGTTGTTACATTCATTTTCGTGGAAGGCTTTAATCAGTTTTCTTAACACAAACACACACACGCGCGCACACACACACACACACACACACACACACACACACACACACACACACACACACACACACACACACACACTCTCTCTCTCTCTCTCTCTCTCTCACTCACTCTCTCTCTCTCTCTCTCTCTCTCTCTCTCTCTCTGTCTCGCTCGCACACACACACGCACGCACGCACACACGCAAAGGCATGTGTCAAGCAGCTGAATCATACAGAGAAGCTCGTCTCTATAAACATTAGGCACGCAGGAACAATTGCTCACTGTTTGCCTAAAGCGTTTTACCACTAGCGTTTCATAAATGCGTACAAGACAGGCGCGAACGAGGAAATTTCTGAAGACGTAATAATGCCAGAAGTTGCGCTTCAAATATGCAGGCCAGCCTGATCCGAACGTTGGTACTCTCTTCTACCTGTTCCTAATCTTCTCCTTCTATCAGTTCAAGATGCAGTACAAATACGAGATGTTGTGATTACAGTCAGGGGTCTGTGAATTCACGTTTATGAAAACACAATACAGAGAGGAATAATTTGCTGTATATAGAATGCAGACAGTGTGGTACTTTAGGGCACTACCAGTCGAAATGTCTATCCTGAGACTCTTGTCAGTAGTCTATGCTTGGTCTCAGCTGGAGCAGATAGATGTCTGGGTAAGCTGAATTTATGTATGAAAGGTATGCTTAAAGTGTTAACCCATAGCGTGACACTGGTTGCATCCTAGTAGGAGTGATTTTTAAAAAAAGATGATAATATTAACACAGACATGACATAGAGGTGTATTACATTTTTGGGGAAAGCTCAGAGCTTCCTTACTCACTTTTTCTGGCAAAAAGAGAACCCGTTGTGCTATTGACAACCCTGTTGCTGACTTATTCGGGATAGCCTTCAAGGAGTAGCCAGAATTCCTCCTCGAACCTGCCTCTCCCAAGCAGCTGACCTTCCTACAACAAGATTGCGGAAGAAACAAACTCAGGAGAGCAAAACTTTATTAACACCGGTACCTCCAGATTAAATGCATGTCTTTGGACATCTGACAGCCCCTTCCATAGTTGCAAGAATGATGTGGAGATGGAACTGAGAAATGTCCACAGCCTTGAACTTTTTTCGATGATATTTTGATGGTAATCTGCGCTCCAGAGAGCAAAGTCTTCCTGGTCGAAGGTGGCGTGGAACAAACCCTGAGGCGCAAGTTTTGCCGCTCAGGACTCTGTAACCTTTTCAGCCTGAAGAAGATGAATACTTCAGTTACCATGTCATTTATTTTATGGGCTCTTTTTCCATCTATAACTTTTTTCTTTCCGGATATGATTTCTCAGGATGTGACAATTTCTCCTGTATGCGTCTGACGACCCTGAGAAGTCCCTGTGTCGTCGGCTTGGCTATGATAATGAAAACTGTAAGCTGTCCTACGAAGGATTAAAACTTTTGTGAAATTAAGATTCTCTTTAACTTTTTGATGGACGGTTGTTTGAAACTTTTGATTTGAAATCTTCAGTTTAAACATTGAAATTGCAATTTCGTACCGGGAATCGCATTGACCAGTGGTGCTGAGAAAGATACTGGGTGAAACGATCAATTACTGGGCCTATTGTTGGACCCATTTGTTAACGCAAACAAGTTAACAAAGGAAAATAGTGTATTGTGCGTGTGGGAAATGATTGAAGAATTTGTCGGAAAAGTTTGAAAGTTTAAAACAAGTGATCACTTTTCTATGCGCTTCAGCTCTTATTTTCGTGATCTTAGTTGGAGTGGAAAAGAGCTCAGCGTTGAAATTAATAACTTCCTTCTCTGCATCAGATAAACTTGCATGCACTCACCCAAGCAGACATGTGACAATGACTTGAACTAGTAAATGAAAATATAGCTACGTTCAATCAGCTGTGATCTGTCATTCCATTTGTTTTTAAGTTAAGTGTGCACCATACGAGAATTAAATCGAGCAATGCTTTTGTCTTAGATACTATAAAACATTTTTTTTAAAATGTTCCGAACCCCAGGCAGTGAGTATGAGACTATTTGTAATATCATATTTATGCTATATTTGAATATATATATAGGCCCTACATTGCACCTTAATGTTTACATCTTACGAGTTTCACTGATACTATTTTCACGTTTAAATGATTCAAAGAGAAACGGAAACAAACACAGAACAAGCAAGCAAACAAACAACAACAACAACAACAACAAGAAAAACCGTTTTGTTATAAACGTATACAAGACAAGTTGACACAATAATTGATTTAAACGTTCGGTGCAAGAAATAAGATCACAATAACAAACGTGACTTAGCTGATCTGGTGCACAGTTCAACGGGGAAAAATCTGCAACAGCATTTCCACTGACACACACACACACACACACACACACACACACACACACACACACACACAGAGACACAGGAGAGAGAGAGAGAGAGAGAGAGAGGAGAGAGAGAGAGAGAGAGAGAGAGAGAGAGAAAACCACCCTGTTCATCATGCTCCCATTAATTGTTGTGGTATGTATATTGACCCATACTAAAATCACAGATAGTTGAAAATATTTATGTTATGTGTTGCAAGTTTGTGGAGATATTATCAAAATTGGTCGTCATTTTAGTGGTTTGGTTAACCTTGAAAATCATCGGGGGAAAAAAGTTCCTTATGAAACGACTTTCCATTAATCCCGCCGCTCATCCGTCACAGCACTGGTAACCAAGCCGTGCGCATGAGTGTATTTAAAATAATGCGTTGCCATTCTTTGCCTGACTTTGCGTTATAGATGGTTTACTGTCTTCCTATTTTCCATGTTTGTATTTTGTTTGTCAAGAAACTTGCAATGTTTGGAAGTTGATTACATCTGTATGCAATTAACCGGAAAACGTGAAAATATTTGGTCGAATCGGTGTCAGTTTCCCTTTTTGTTTTGTTTGTCATGAATGATACTGTGTGTGCTAGCTGGTTACATTTGTATGTAGTTGCCCACAAGACATCAACATGTTTGGCAGGATTAGAATCAGCAAGTCACCATAGAACTGAGGGAGGTTGTAATAAAAGTAATGAGAGAGAGAGAGGAGAGAGAGAGAGAGAGAGAGAGAGAGACTGAGAGCTCATAGGGTTTGCAGCAGAGACAGTTCCCACAGCCAGGGCCATAGTGCATGATGATGTGATTTGCTAGCGTGTAATTCACTAAGGCGGCATGGTATGGCTGGTTTCAGACTCGATGCCTGCAATTTGTTGGCTTCCAAGGAGATCGATCGGCAGGTTTTAGCCGACCCTTTTTAGGTAAGGAAAAGAGTCTCGTAGGAAAAACACCTATACATTTATGGTCTATTCACAGTCGAAATCTAATTGTTCTAGTGACTTATTGGATATTGAAGGCTTTGCCGAACAAGTGGAAGCGGGCGAGAACGCACAAATAAACGAACTTAACAAGCAAGTAGAGAAACAAGCAGTCAGGGTAGCTTTATTTTGATGGTGAAAAGTACGGTTTTTGGATGGTTTGATTCGGACGTGATCACTCGTTCGTTCTTAGATCATGTGAGACACTTGACCATTGGCAGGCATTTTAAATTGATAATTCATAATTCCTCAGCTTACTGAGGTTTTCAGTTATTATTTTTGATTGCGCAGCCTACCATGCAAAACTATGTTTGGAACATTATAACATAGAAGAATACAGACACACGCGCAGAGACACACCGACTGTCTCTCTCTCTCTCTGTCGCGCGCGCGTACACACACACACACACACACACACACACACATACACACACATAGACTCTCTCTTCTTTCTGTCGCCCACACAGGCATGCGCGCGCGCGCACAACACACACACACACACACCACACACACACACACACAGAGAGAGAGAGAGAGAGAGAGAGAGAGAGAGAGAGAGAGAGAGAGAGAGAGAGCATTGAATCAACTACAGATTCATTTTGGTGGGAGGTTTGAAGAGTGGGCCGTGGGACGGCTGCATCAATATTGACATAAGGTACGGACACGCGCACGAGCGCAACGGGATAGCGTGTCCTTTGCAATATTTAGTGAAGGCACAGAACACAACGTTTCAAATCGCTGTTGTAACGGTTTGTAAGGCACGTTGAAAAGGCATGCATGCATGCATATGCTCGCGTGCGCGCGCCTGTGTGTTTGTCTGTGTGTGTTTGACGAATCGAGGAGGAAGATGTCTTCAATGCCGGGGGGTGGAGCTACGGGGCGTCACGTAAGTTACATGCGCGAGAGCAAGTGACGCGTGATGGTGTTCCTGAATGCCGAAATCTTCTATTGTGGCGTGGATGGCAAAGGAAACAATCTTCCCGTCCACGAGATTCAGGTGCCCTGCGGACAGGACTGGGAAAGGAATGTTTTGTGGCAACTGTATTTGTGATGCAAGATTGAATGGGAAAGGAAAAGGGAGGGAGCAAGGGTGGTGTCCATTTGTGTTGAACCCTCTTTCATGTACGCATCATATAGCGTTTTAAAGCTACCCATTTGCGTGTAGTACATGACTTGAAACTAAGTTTTAGCCTCATGTCGGCGTGGAATAAAGTCATAGGGAAGTGAGTGAGAGGAAAGAGGGGGAAAGGAGGGGAAGACTGGCGTCGTAAAATGGCGTAAAAATGGATAAACGCAAAGAGAGAGAGAGAGAGAGAGATGGTAATAAATGTGTGTGTGTGTGTGTGTGTGTGTGTGTGGGAGCCGTCTAAAGATGGACGTGCCAGCCTGATTTGTCGGTTTTTTTTTTGTTTGTGAATGTTTTTTTTTTTTTTTTATAGCAGTCCAAATACAATAGTCCTGTGATGCAGGCAAATCAATCACAGGTCATTCTCAAAAGTAGTGCCCCAGTACGGACGTATGGAATAGCTACTCAGATACAACGAATTGAAAATCAGTGATATACAACTACATGAGTATGTGTTACGCTTTATGTCCCCGAGGCATCAAGATCCAACAGGATATTAAGAAAACATCTGGCAATCCTTAATCGCTTAAATCGCGTACAGTGAATAAAAGGTTCTGTCTTCCAGTTACGAAATAGATAGTGTTAGGCCTTAAATATTGGTGCATTTAATACATATTGATATTGCAACAATGATAAAAACCATTGACTGTAAGAAAAAAGTTAATCTATAACAGAAAAATAACATCAGAATCTGCTCTGTCATTTTATTGATCCAGCCATTATAAAATTAAAGTAATGAATGTCTCTGCAATTTTCTTTATATTTTGTACTTTAGAAAGCATATAATTCAACACCAGAAAACAAATGTCTGAAACTCTTTATCCAAATCTTTAAACATGAAGAAGTGTAAGCTTTAAAACGCTAAATTTGACCTAGACTACACATGCGTGAGAACACTGCGACACACACACACACACACACACACACACACACACACACACACACATGCACGCGCACACACACACACACACACACACACACGTGCGTGCGTGCACACACATGCACACAAAGAAAATCTTCTTCTCCTCTTATTCTGCTTAAACACAAAAACAATCAGAGGCAAATAATTGAATGTTTGGGCATCTCAGTGAATGTTCTGACCTGTTTCAACGGTACAACGGCTCAACACGCAAACTTGTCGTGTTGGCTGTTTTTTGATCGTGTTGGATTGTGTTTGTTTTGGGGAAATTCTAACAGCAGTTCGAATTGGCTTCAATACCATTTAATATCATGGAAACAGCATAAAAGAGTTTGAATTTAAGGAATAGTGTGTGTGTGTGTGTGTGTGTGTGTGTGTGTGATATCACACAATGAAGCGAGGCAGCTGAACAACAGGACTAATGGGCAGCGCATGACAGGGCCATTAACTCGCGTGTTTTTTTCACACTTTGCTGGACACTGAGCTGGAGGAGGAGAAATAGCTCTGCTCTTCTTTCCCTTCTCCCTCCTCCCTTTCTCTCTTTCTTTCAGATCTCTTGCTCTTGTTGTTGTTGTTGTTGTTGTTGTTGTTCTTCTTCTGCTTCGTGTGATTCTCCTCTTTCTCTCACTGTCTGTCCGTCTGCCTATCTTTCTTTCCTTCCCTATCTCTTCTTTCATGTTTTATGTCCTTCATCTTCTGAATTCTGAGAAGCCGAATCGTTATTTTCTCAATGGACGCTTTAGAGAAGAGGTTCCCCCCCCCCCCCCCCCCACACACACACACTCTCCCCGTCTCCTCTCATCCGCCTTCCCCATCTCTTTCTCACTCTCCTGTTTCCTTTATCTTGTTTCTACCTCCATTCTTCTTCTTTTTTTTTTTTTTTTTTTTAAATCTTTTTTTCATACTTTTTGACCCTGTATCTGCAGGTCCGTCTTTCTGTGTCTCCTTCACTCAACTTATTTATTCTTTTCCTCTCTAGTCATACTGCCCCCTCCTCCTTCCCGACTTTCTTTTCATTTCTTGTATCAAACGTTATTCCACGTCGCATGATTTACGATGTCAAACAAATAGCGTTTACTTCTGTCTTTATAATCCAAAACACGAAGAAATAAAAATCTAGTTAATGCAGCGATGTTCAGTTTAGACTGCCCCAGCCCACATTTTGATACGATAATGGTGTGAAATCAGCAGACAGGCGTAGTCTTCAGGTTACCAAGAATCACTATGAGCACAAAACGGTCCTGTGATATCAGTTTTGTACGCAGTTGCACATTTTACTTTGAATTGACGTTCATCCAGTGTTTCCTGTAAATACCACATTAATTAAAGAAATGTCTGAGTGAATCTTGTTGGTAAAAACAAGAAGAATCATACAACTGCAGATATAGTAAGTTACAAAATTTCTTTTTGAGCCATCCGAGGTTATTTTATAACTATCATTGGAACGTTTTAAAACTGTAAATACCATATAGACATTTACCTTGTTTCGTTTATCTTGTATAAGCAAAACATCATATTTTTCATGTGTTTGTGCTTTATACATGATAACAACGTGTGTGTTGTATTTGGAAATAGACAAATCGTCTATAAAGTGGCTGTGATGCTATGAACGCTTATTATCATTATCAGTCTATCACCGTCTCTGGACGGCAGTTTATGAGGTGTATAATGAAATGCAAATGAGCTTCATACTATTACCTTATTTTGCATATCGGCAGAATTCACGGGTATGTGTGTGTGTGTGTGTGTGTGTGTGTGTGTGTGTGTGTGTGTGTGTGTGTGTGTGATGCATTCCTTAACGTTATCAGTTTTAAATAATAATTTTGATGCCTGTCTTCTTTCCCCGCCCCATCCTCTCACTCCCATCTCTACATCTGTCTGGCTTACTTTGTCCTTACCAACATGATGATATGACGCGATTCTGACAACGTTATAAACAGTTTTGATGGAATTGGACGTCTGGTCGTCGCCATCCCTCCTTTTCTTCCCCTGGTTATCTGATTGTACCTTGATACTGGTGGACGGCCAGAGTTTTTTGTTTGCCGCACATGCACAAAGGATACCAGCAGTCACATTAGCATCACAGGCTTAAAACTGCGAAGATCTGGAGACTGTCGTTGTTTGATCCAAACTGTGCTATGTCACACTGTACGTGTAGAGAAGTCTCTGCCTCCATTGACGACTACTAACTCCTCCCCACCCATCTTCCAAAATAGATTCCATTGGCTGTGGTGTTCTTCTGACAACCTGTCACTCAGACAGAAATCAGAAACATGAAAGTTAACTTAATTCTCTCAAAGGAGAGATCAAGTCCCCAAACTACACAGACCCACCATATGTCACAAGACAGTCATTTTCACCGTGTAAGACTCAACACCAGTGTACACCACAGGGGGGAATGTTTTATCTTCCCTTCTCTGAGATCCTGTGTCAAAATTTAACTGATTGTTCCAGAAGAAAAGTAATGGGGATCTAGATTCTAAGTTATCAGACAATGCATTGTTTGTATTATGCCTCAATTTTAACAGACAACTCTGTTAAGATACTGTATGAATATTGCCAGTTGTCTAAACGCTTATGACTCTGATTGACATGTTTACTTGGATTAAGTGTATTCCACTTCCTAACTACACCACGTCTTTGACTGTTCTGAAGAGTTGTTTCCATTCATCATTTTTCTTACTGTCTCACACTTGTCAAATCCACTCAAAACCTGAGTAAAGAAACTAAGAGTAAAGAAACTAAAGTGGCAACGGAAAATTAAAGGTGATACATTTTTGTTAGTCTCACTAATCCTTGCGGAGACCTCGCACTTTGACCGCAAGTTCAGAGGGCAGGTGTGAGGGCTCGTCGAGCCGGAATCCCAGCATTCACCAACAAACAAGGATATGTAACCTCTACTTACCCTAGGACCCTCTTACATCCACAAGAACTGGACCAGCACATGAATGAGAATCGATGTTACCACGTGACCAAGTGGGCAATCGACTATCCTGTAGTCCTACGAGATCTGTGCACCTCTCCCTAGGGCAACTTCAAGATGAGCCAAGTCTGCATTAATCCACCAGACTCCAACTTGAATCAACATCTTCATTGTCTTAGTGATGAGGTAAAGTGAGAAAAAGACCAGCCAAGCATTTGTATAGTTTGATCTTGTATATAAAAAAAGTTTTCTGTATGAAATTGCTCTTGTATCAGTACAAGTTTTTGTGAGTGTATAAGCCTAAGGTGCATAACATCTGGGCCATTCTTGAGTATCTTTTTACCGTCCTGAGGAAAAAAAAAAACTTTCGATGACTGATAGTGGAAAGTTGCTCCTTCCACCATTAGTAAGAGAGAGGATGGAGGTGAATTTCGATATAAAAATTACTCTTATTATTTCAACAGAGAACACACTCTGAGTGCTTCCTCCAGAGAACCACACTTACCACTCCACTCCTTATGGTCAACAGTCCAGTGATAAATCCCGTGGTGGTGCATAGAGACTAGAGTGGGAATTCCATAAACTGAAATAATCCCATATCACATGGGTCGGGACTTTTGTGTTTCTCACTTGCCAACTTTTCGAAAGAGATGGCTTTAAACAAAAAAAAAAAAATCACTGAACTCCCCTAAACAATGTGACAGAACATTGCTTTACTTTTGGGTCATTTGATGCTGACATGCATGTAATACGAATGACACTAATAGCCGCCATCTTTTCATGATTTGGGAGAGGACGAATCAATAGAAGAGCGCGATCCGACATTTCCGCTGTCAGACTGATGGTTTCTTGGTTCAAGAGGACTTATGAACGGGAATTAGGGACGGAAGGGGATGGATGGGAGAGAGAGAGAGAGAGAGAGAGAGAGAGAGAGAGAGAGAGAGAGAGAGAGAGAGAGGGGGGGGGGGGGGCGGTAGGGGCAGGGATGAAGGAGTAGTGGTGAAGGGGGTGGAAGTGGGATGGGATGAATAATGGGCCTGCTGTCAATGCAGCGTGAGTGATAGTCTGGTCACGTTTCAGTGCGGCACAGGATGTCTGGTTTGATGCTGACCAGTAGATTGACCATTCCCGTCCGTTCGTAGTGCTTCTCCATGACTATTAATTTTGCAAGAGTAGGTCAGAGAGGAAACAGCCTAATGTCTGATTCCTCTTTATTGACACGGGGCACGCGAAGGTGCGCATGGACGTCAGAGAGAGAGAGAGAGAGAGACAGAGAGAGAGAGAGAGAGAGAGAGAGAGAGAGAGAGAGAGAGAGAGAGAGTGTGTGCTTGCGCGCATGGGTGAATGTGCATTTAAAAAATCGAGGTTTTTCTCAGTAGTGGAAAAAAAAGGTCATTCCATGGAATAACAAATAAAAACAAGCAAACAAGACCAACTTGTTTTTAGTCATGTAGGCAGTTAGCCAGTGTTTGCGTGCGCGTGCGCGCGCGCGCGTGTGTGTGTGTGGTGTGCGTGTGTGTGTGTGTGTGAAACAAATGGGTTTTCCTCAGCAATCAGAAATGGAAATCAGAGGTCACAGTATGAAAAAACACTTACAAATATGTGCAAGAACATCTTGCTTCCGTTGTTTGTTAAACGAGTGTACTGACTTGACATGGTGACAACATGAACCTTTCGAAATGACGTTCTTGAGTCAAGCTGAGTGAAAATAGGTCAAATCATAACAGAGGAAGCTCACACGCGTAAACCGTAGGGCCTATATCTGATTTTTTAATCTAATTTTCACTCAAAAGTTTATATGATTATGATGTATTTAGTGAGTCTGGATGTACTGAAAATTAGTGTAAAAGTTAGGAGTCTTAATATGATAATAGTAAAGCTTGGAGACATAACAAAACTTGGATCGTGCATAATGTCTTAATCAAGTGATTTGGCTAGACTGTGCCATGTCAAAGTAAAACATAAACTGTCAGGATCATAAAATGGCGCGAAATGTGTCCCACTGCTGCACACAAATATCTCTTTTTGCAGTGAACCTTTAGCTTTCCGTCCTGTATTTCCTGTGGTAGGTGTATCACAAATCACACTTGAGTCTTGAAAGTCCCTCATCCCTCGATACCCATTTTTTTTTTATATAGTGAACACGTTTTCCCCTCGATGATCAGAGATCACGATCGTTATGACGAATACGTGTTGAATTTACACCAAGACAGCGTACCTCTTTTTTATACCACACATCACGAACGGCTGAATATATACATGACGATATCTGCATTGTCGTTTATAGTAATTTTGTGCTGTTAGAAGGAACAAGAGAATGTAAACCTGCAGACATATTTTATGAAAAATATATTTTCAGAAAACGTACATGACTAAGTCTGCATTGTCGTACATACTTAATTTTTATGTTGGGAGAAGGAACAAGAAAGAGACGTAAAAATCACAGACACATATAATGAAAAACATATTTTACAGGCTTCCCAGAAATGAATTTCTCGAGAACTTATGAATTACGTTCAATTCTGTCCTTTCTTTCGTTCGTTCGAACGTTTTTGTTCAACATGGGCTTGAAGTTCTCTCCTCCATCCTAACCATCCATGCTGCTTTTACTGAAAAAATGGGGGAAAAGAGTTTCATGTCGAAGGTGAGACTTCTAGAGATTCACTGTTGGCTTGCAGGAATCAGATTTCAATTAATTCAGGAAAAGCATAAAACTCTAGATCGGAATAAACCTGTTCAGAAAACAAATCAAGGGAAGATCACTCCTGTCTTTCAAATGCAAATAGACTTACCTTTTCTAAGTTTATGGGTGAAGGTCATTACACAATTTGCCTGTGCGTCATTTGGTAAATTAACGTCACATCAGACATGTAGAACTGAATGGATCAATGAAAAAAGTAAACTGTTTGTAACACAGTGTCTGCATTGCAAAGCACTCCGCTTCACTCCCTTGTTTTGGCATTTTCTTTCTTAGGCTGACTGATAGGGCAAAATAGACCTGGAAAAATAAATCAGGGGAATGTAACGTATCTCTTCCACTGCAAAAAGAGCTATCCTTTTTCCGTTAATGGGTCAAGCAGATAGATATAAACTGTCAAATATCTTATTTGAAGCGCGCACGTCAGGACAACGATCAGAGCATGACTGTCTGAATTACAGGTGCACTATTTCACACCCATGTTTTCGGCATTTTCTCTGATTGAACTGTTAAGCTGACTGTTAGGACAAAATTACTTTGGGCGTGCCTACCAGCGGCGTCTGTCTCATAAAAATGGCGGAGTCACTCTCCCTCACACACGAGCTTTAACGCAGATTATCTCCCCTCCAGATTTCCAAACATCGTCTATTACATCGAACAAATCGAATGCTCCGGGGAGGAAAAAAATGATCATCTTCGGAACATGTTCACTTCTGATAGTCCTGAATTTGTACACTTTTCATGATCTTTTACTGAATGCGCGCTTTTAAAATAATTTCTGTACATCTTAAGCCACCTTATACAGTATGTTTTTTTTTTCCTAACCACCCTTAGAAGAATGTGTGCGCTAATGATAATCTTTTAGTAAATCACATTACCTTTAATGGTCCTGAATAGATTCTGTGAACTTTCATCATCCTCTGCAGAACCCGTGTTCTTTTGATTAATGTCTGTAGAACCTGTGTTCCTGTAAATCCCTCCCCTCTGCAACTTTTCTTACATTTCAGTTATGATAGATATATTTTTTCCTGAGTTTGATGTGATTGCAGTATACCAAGTCTTAGTCCCATAAACATGTTGCGATTATGATGTAATGTATTTGAAACTGAAATAAAACTCTCACTGCAAGAAAAAAAAATAGGCCTAGTAATATTTAATCCCATTATCCTTCATGCATAAACAAAAACGTTTGTAAAAATAATGCAATGAAAGAACACTCACTTGATTAATGATGAAAAAAAGGAGTATATGCATCTTAGATTATCCTCTACGGATCTGTGCTGCTCTTTTGATCGGTCTCTACAAAATGTATACAGTCTTGATCATCCTATACAGAATAAGTGCTAATTGAGTCATCCTTTTGATCACCCACCCTTGGCACTTTAATTATCCTCAAGGGAATCAGTGCACTTTTAGTCACCCCACTTTAGAATCTGTACACTCTCAGTTATCCTCTGCAGAAGGCGTGCTCCTTTAATCGTCAACTAGAGAATCAATGTTCATATTATGCACTTTTCTTGTAAAATTGCTACTGCTCCGACAGAAGTGGCTGATCGTTCCCATACAGCAGTGGCAAAGCGTTGAGACACCGTTAATTTGCACTTGTCGAGATAATACTGATTTTCTTTGATACGCGTGAAACATCCAGATTGATGCTCGAAAAACCACTGGACCCAAGTTTTAATACACAGCGAACGTTGTTGACCGTGTGTTTACGTGCACGTTGTAGGCCTACTACTGCAGATTGAAGAGGGACGTGGATGGGATTGGGTGAAGGAAACCTTGAATGCTATTAGCCCGCAGCCGGATTTTCTTCTGTCCTCTGGGAAATCATGCATTGCAGATCACGGTCGATGTTTCCCCCAAAAAGGCGGTACAGAGGCCATTCCAGGGACGACGAATGGCATTCCCGTCGGAAGAAGATTAAACATGGCACGCGGTGGCCACATTCGCAGGCACGCTAATCTAGAATTTGGAGGAAATTAAGTGGACAATGATATTGTCCTGAATCAGTCATTACGTGGTTCATTTGGCAATTTAGAGCTGTTTGGA
>JADBJO010000108.1:145000-155000 GCA_016801955.1 Conus betulinus | reverse complement strand
GAGTCTCCATAATTGTTTTTACTGTCAAACAGCAAAGTGTTTAAAAGCCAGTGCAAAACATTTACAGCCATTGCTGCAAACAGCGTTTCCTACGGAACACACGGTTTTCAACTCACTGATATTTTACGAGAAGCTCTGTAACACCGACAGCATGGCAGCATGGCTTATATCTGAATGTAAAGGCTGTTTTGAAGATGAGCAGGGAAAACACAATGCGGCCAATTAACTGATTATACGTTTGCATGACAAGAGCTGTAGCTGGACACAATCTGCGAATGAATTAAGGGGACACGGGTCTATAGTTAGATCCATAAACAAAAGATTTGTGGCCGGCCAGTGGAGCTGTCAAAACAAGGTTAAAATGCAATTGTTGAGGTTTGCCAGGAAGAACGGACAGAACAGCTTGAGAGAAGTAACTGTTGGTTGTAACATTGAAGGAGACTGACCTATTGCTGCCGTACTGCGCCACGTGTTCTGGATGAGTGAGGAATTCATTGCAGGGCATCCAAGAAGCCAGTCGTCGAGCAGGAAGCTAACAGTGGGAAAAATTAAACCCACCTTATCTGCCAACTGGGAAAAATATGATCGTCTGTGCTGAATGTCACGTGGTTATTGACGTCAACAAAGGATCGGAGGGTTATACGTTGAGATCTGCAGGGGAAACGTACCACTCTGAGTGCTGTACACGCGCAAACAAGCTGTTTGTAATGATTCGGAGCTGCATTACCTGGTTCGATGTGGGAATCCTGTATAAGATAGAAGGGGATATTATGGGACATGTACACGGGCATACTGGATGAAAAAATATTATTTTCATTACCAAAACTACAGGTTTGTCTAGGAAAAGTGACGGGGGAGCATTACATGTTGGAGTACCAGAGACTTCTGCTAGGGTCCAGAGACAGAGACCCCATTTGTACCATGAACTTGAGGCATTTTTAGCCATCTGAGTGTAAATAAATGGCCGAAACTGTTCCTCTCGTCTTAGCACACAAATGAAAGTAAAAGTTGAAGTAGTTGATCGCTGAAAACATTTCAGGAAAAATTCAGTTTACTCCAGAACTCCGAATTTCACTTGACCAAACCCCATCTGAAAATTTGTGCATGTTACAAACATCATTACAACATGTGATTATGACAAATAGGCACCAGTCCGTTTCAAGTGTTAGGATGAATGTAAGAATTACTCTGACCTCATTACAGTGCTTTACTGACATGTATGAAGAAGTGAATGACGTTACCATACAATGTCAGTCGTCAGTGTCTTTGCATTTGTGTGCGTTTGCGTGCTTGTTTTCATGGTTAACTTTAAATTGACATTTTCTCAGCAAGGACAAGGAAACTTGGTCAAATGAGAAACATTTTCAGTCATCCCCTGCATAAAGATTATATGAATTGTAACAACGTTATACGATTAACATTTTCAGAAATGTTTTAGAAATTATGTGATTGATATTTTCAGAATTGTTGTCACTTAAAAGCACTGCTATATTCACCGATAAATACATCTATTTTTAGAATCGTGGTCATTTAAAAAAAAAAACGCTGTGAACATTGATTAATGACCTACTAAATTGTCTACGGTTATTAGTATTCAGCAACATAACGTTACGAATTGATCTGTTAACGTGATTTCTATCAAGCTCAGAGTGGAGATACCACTAAATATCGAACTAAGTTGGATTACAAGTGGATATATCTTGCAATATATAGCTCAGTAAGGCGAAGTGCGTTTATTGTTTTGTGGTGAATTAAGCAAATGAATCCTTAGAAAAGCAGCTAATAAAACATTCTCTTTTCAACAATAACGGGTCGTAAAAATGCGATACTAGACCGCATCATACATTTTATATTGCTGCCAAAATGATAGATAATAAGCGCTCATGAGGGGAAATCTGAAATGCATGTATTATATTCAATAAATCATCGTGAATGCTTCATAAAAGACTTGATGTAGGAGGTAAAAGTTTTTAATGATGTAAATTTGGGACGCTTAAAAAGAAAACCCAAAGGCGAACAATAATAAGATGCTTGAACTTTGAACTTCTTGATATAGTGTGTCTGGAATAAGCCCAGCAGGCTGGTAGGTGTGCACTGACAAAGGAACTGCACATAAAGCATTCACACTGCTTCCTGGTCTGACTCACGCCGTGCACCGGGGAGAGGGTGGGTGTGAACCAGGGGAATGTTTGGGACTGGCACAGCTCTCAGCGGGCAATTCATTTTTTTTGAATCATCTGTCTCTCATCTGTCTCTGTCTGTCTGTCTCTGTGTCTCTGTCTGTCTGTCTGTCTCTCTCTCAGACACATACAGAGAGAGAGAGAGAGAGAGAGAGAGAGAGAGAGAGGAGAGAGTTTCAGCTGTTGACCAGGCTCTTCAGTTATCTTACCCTCCGGATAGAAAACACGCGCATGCACAAGTGGATGTGTGGGTGGCTGGCTGAGTGTGTGTGTGTGTGTGTGTGTGTGTGTGTGTGTGTGTGTGTGTGTGTGTGTGAGAGAGAGAGAGAGAGAGAGAGAGAGAGAGAGAGAGAGAGAGAGAGAGACTCAGCTGTTGTCCGGCTCTTCAGTTATCTCACCCTCTGGACAGAAGACGCGTGCACGTGCATGTGTGTGTGTGTGTGTGTGTGTGTGTGTGTGTGTGTGTGAACTGTGATACTACTGATATATTTCCTTCCCCGTTTGTCGTGCTTACTCCTTGCTTTACATTTTCATCGTCATGGTAAGGCGCGTATTCATCACACGCATCCCTCTTGTTATATCTTTTCTTCTTTTTCTTATTTCTTTTCTCTTTTCAGGTTTCTTTTTGCCATCCCGTTCTCTGTATGTCAGTCTGTCTGTGCGTCTCTCTTTCTCGCTCTGTCTCTCTCTTTGGAAGGAATTGGGGATGGGGTGTAGGTGTGGGTTGAAGTATACAGGTAACACGCCTTCGCACTCCTCGTGGGTCTAGGCTGAGATTTGAAGATGACAATACAGATGCACATGGAGCTCATGTCACTGAATGTAAGTAAGAAAAAAACAACAACAGAATGACTTGGCCTTCAGTGTGCATAGATTTGAACATTATTGAAATTTTGTTGTGGAGATTCTTGTGGTCTCTGAGGAAAGAGAACAGTATTGTCAACATTCAACGCGAAGTGTTTGACGACATTCGGCGTGTGTAGGAAAGTTTTGCCCAAAAAGTCTCTCAGAAACCGTAGAGGTTGTTTCTGAGACAGAATGCCTGCGTGCGTCAGACCTAAAGGTCAACAGCTCGAAGCGTTGACGTATTCCAAGTTTTTTTTAATTTCTTTTTTACCTTTTTATTTCAGTCTAATTATGTGGCGGTTTCCTTTTCCTTGTCGTGTTTGTGTACCCGTCGGCCGTCTTGAGCAAAAACGCGAAAGCAGTTGTCATGCATGTCTAGCAGTCATGCATTTCAGCGGTCGGGAGAGGTCACGCCAAACTGTGTTATTGTAACATGGTAATCACTGCTTGCCACTGGCCCACTGGCCCCCATTATCCGAAATCCCTTAATGTAGCAGCGGATTCATTTCAAATGCCAAAAGAAAATGCTTGCTTCTTCCCCACTTCCCTCTACGACCTCTTGTTTCAAAACAAACTAGTAAATACGGACTGAAGTGATCGGCTAGTTTGCTAAGACAAACATGGGAAATGAGAACATCATCAGAGAAAGAACAATGTTTTTCAGAGTTTTTTGGTTTTCTTACTTTAAAGCAGATCAGTTTGAAGGGGTGTGAGAACGAGAAAGAGAGGGAGAAAGAGAGGCTTTGGAGAGACTGAGCTCTCTCTCTCTCTCTCTCTCTCTCTCTCTCTCTCTCTCTGTCTCTCTCTGTGTGTGTGTGTGTGTGTGTGTGTGTGTGTGTGTGTGTGTGTAAGTGAATCAGCTCGTCTCTTCCTTTAACACCCCCCTTTGCAGGCATGCATTCATCATATGCGCGTCTCTTCTTTCTCTCCTCTGTCTCTGTCTCTCTGTCTCTCTGTCTGTCTGTCTGTCTCTGTCTGTCTGTCTCTCTCTCTCTCTCTCTCTCTCTCTCTCTCTCTCTCTCTCTCTCTCTCCTTCACTGTGTTCTCTTTTCAGATTTCTTCTCCACACCCACTCTTTGCCTCTCCGTTTCTTAAAGGGTGTTGGATGGTGGTGGTGGTTTCAAGAACCCAGGTAACACCTCTCCCTATCTCCCTATTTTCCGTGAGGTATGAAGATGACAATGCATCTTTCCTTTGAGAGAGAGAGAGAGAGAGAGAGAGAGAGAGAGAGAGAGAGAGAGAGAGAGAGAGAATGAATCTGCTCGTTTTTTTCCTTCCTTCCTTCCCCATTTGTCAACCTCCCCTCCCCTCGCCCCTCCCCTTTCCTCTTCGTAAGGCATGCAATTCATTACATGCGCGTCTCTTGTTTCTTCTCTCTCTCTCTCTCTCTCTCTCTCTCTCTCTCTCTCTCTCTCTCTCTCTCTCTCTCTCTCAGATTTCTTCCGCCATCCCCCCTTTTCTCTGTCATCTTTTTTTTGAAGGGTGATTGGTGGACGGTGGTTCTGGTTTCAAGAATCCACCCACCCTATCTCCCTATTCCCCTGGGTTCAGCCCTACGGTATGAAGATGACAATGCATCTTGGCTTCGAGCTCATGATTACTGCATAGATACAAGAACACAAACACAACACGATTTGGCCTTCAGAGTGCACAGACTTGAACATTAATGAAATTTTGTCGTGAAGAATCTGATGGTCTTTGAGAACAGAGAACTAAGTCATCGGCTCCTAGCGCGATGTGTTTGACGACATTTGACGACACTCAGAAACTGTGTGTGTGTGTGTGTGTGTGTGTGTGTGTGTGTGTGTGTGTGTGTGTGTCGTACCTTGGATGAGTCCTTGCGTGTACCAGGCCTGAAGGTCACATCTCGAAGCACTAACGTATTCCTAAGTTTTTTGCGTTTTATTTTACTCCAATTGAATGGCGATTTTCTTTTCCTTGTCGTGTTTGTGTACCCGTCGGCCGTCTTTAGCAAAAACGTGAAAGCAATTGTCATGCATGTCTAGCAGTCATGCAATTCAGCAGTCGGGAGAGGTCACGCCAAACTGTGTTATTGCTACGTTGTCATCACTGCTTGCCACTGGCCCAGTATCCGAAATCCCTTAACGCAGCGACGACAGATCCATTTCAAATCTGAAAAGAGAGACTACTTCTGACCCACGTCTCTCAATGACCCCCTGTTTAAAAACAAACTAGCAAATATGGACTGAAGTGATCGGATGGCAAACATGGGAAATGAAAACACGGTCAAAGAAAGAACAACGTTCTCTCAATTTTTGGTTTTCCTAATTCACAGTTTATCAGTTTGAAAGATGGCGGTAAGAGAGAGAGAGAGAGAGAGAGAGAGAGAGAGAGAGAGAGAGAGAGAGAGAGAGAGAGAGAGAGAGGTTTTGGTCAGACTCAGTTGTTGGCAGGCCATTCAGTTACCTGACTCTTTATACAGAACGCCTTTAACAACAGGGGCTGCAGCTAGAATGTATGTAGTCCGCAATTTCCCTGTAGAGTTTCTCCATTAAGGTTAAATAATAATTTGCCAGGCGTTCTCGACCTTCGGCAACGCAGGTTTAATGCAGTCAAGGCTGCCCCAGGCTCAGGCCTAACTAATACTTTGTCTTAGAGTTTGCATACAGAGAGCATTGTGCTCAAGCATAATACGTCTTCGCATTTCCATCGGTAGACAGCAAAGAGAAACTTAAACTTAACCACAATACCACCAGTCCATAGACGGCTAAGAGAAACTTAAACTTAACCACAATACCACCAGTCCATAGACGGCTAAGAGAAACTTAAACTTAGCCAAAGTACCACCAGTCGATAGACGGCTAAGAGAAACTTAAACTTAACCACAGTGCCACCAGTCGAGAGACAGCCAAGAGAAACTTAGCTACAGTACCACCCGTCAGTAGACAGCTAAGAGAAACTTAAACTTAACATAGTACCACCAGTCGATAGATGGCTAAGAGAAACGTAAACTTAACTACAGTACCACCAGTCGATAGACGGCTAAGAGAAACTTAAACTTAACTACAGTACCACCAGTCGATAGACGGCTAAGAGAAACTTAAACTTAACTACAGTACCACCAGTCGATAGACGGCTAAGAGAAACTTAAACTTAACTACAGTACCACCAGTCGATAGACGACTAAGAGAAACGTAAACTTTAACCGAAATACCGCCACCACTTCCGGTAACCCCCAAAGAAACAAGACAAAACAAAAACTCGAACAAAAACTCCCACACAGACAAAACAGACAGCTCTTCCCTGCTGGCTGACCGTTGCACTCGCTCTTCGATTGCGACAGATCGTTTACCCCTACCCTCCTCTCTTCACCCCCTCCCCTCCCTTCCACAACCATTCCTTGCCTGTCCTTGTCTACCACTCTACCTTTCCCCCACATGTCAATGCGATTTACTCTGATGCATCGTGAACTGAACTAGAATTCTGACTGCGTTAAGCAAACAAGTTGCAATTTCGTAATGCTGTATGTGGTTGGAAAAAAAAAAAAAAACTGTGGGGAACGCACGCGCGAGCTATTACTTGAAGAAAAGATGTAGGGAAAGACGGTGTGACATGTTCGAATTTAAAAAGAAGAGATTATAGGCGGGGATGGTGTGTGTGTGTGTGTGTGTGTGTGTGTGTGTGTGTGTGTGTGTGTGTGTGTGTGCGTGCGCGCGTGCGTGCGCGTGCGTGCGTGCGTGCGTGCGTGCGTGCGTGCGTGCGTGTGAGAGAGAGTGTGTGTGTGTGTGTGTGTGCACGCGTGTGCTAGTGAGAGAGAGAGAGAGAGACAGAGAGCGAGAGCGCGCTAGAGAGAGAGAGAGAGATTTAGAGAGAGAGAGAGAGAGAGAGAGAGAGAGAGAGAGAGAGAGGTGATTGAGAGAATTTAGATCAGAGAGAGAGAGAGAGAGAGGGAGAGAGAGAGAGAGAGAGAGAGAGAGAGATCAGGAGAGAGAGAGAGAGAGAGAGATGAGAGAGAGGAGAGAGAGAGAGGAGAGAGAGAGACAGAGAGAGAGAGAGAGAGAGAAGAAAAGAGAGAGGGGAGAGGAGAGAGGAGAGGAGAGAGAGAGAGAGAGAGAGAGAGAGAGAGAGAGAGAGAGAGAGAGAGAGAGAGTGCTGGCTGCCGTGCCATCCAATCCACAGATCAGTGGGAGTTGTAGCAGCAACATCAACACAGCAGCAATAAAAACGGCATCCGAGAAAGAGGACACAAAACCTGTGCGCTTCATTCATTCCCAGCCAGGAAACAAAGCGTTCTCTCTGCGACTTCACATCCTTGCTGACGGCGTTTTGTTTGGAATTCGGTCAGTGACTGACTAGAGATCTTGAACATTCATCGCTAGTAAATAGAAATATAGTGATAGGAGGCCTGGGACATCCATTGCTAGTAGAAAATGACAGTGTGATTAGAGGCCGTGAACATTATCACCAGCAGATAGTGACACAGTGATTAGAGGTCTTGCATGAATAGCTAGTAGATACTAACACAGTGATTAGAGATCTTGCATTAATAGCTAGTAGATAATGACACAGTGATTAGAGATCTTGCATGAATAGCTAGTAGATACTAACACAGTGATTAGAGATCTTGCATGAATAGCTAGTAGATAGTGACACAGTGATTAGAGATCTTGCATGAATAGCTAGTAGATAGTGACACAGTGATTAGAGATCTTGCATGAATAGCTAGTAGATAGTGACACAGTGATTAGAGATCTTGCATGAATAGCTAGTAGATAGTGACACAGTGATTAGAGATCTTGCATGAATAGCTGGTAGATAGTGACACAGTGATTAGAGATCTTGCATTAACAGCTAGTAGATAGAGACACAGTGATTAGAGATCTTGCATTAACAGCTAGTAGAAAGTGACACAGTGATCAGAGATCTTGCATGAATAGCTAGTAGATAGTGACAGTGATTAGAGATCTTGCATTAACAGCTGGTAGATAGTGACACAGTGATTAGAGATCTTGCATTAATAGCTAGTAGATGGTGACACAGTGATCAGAGACCTTGAACATTAACCACTAGTAATAGGTGATACTATGATTAGAGACCTTGAACATTAACCACTAGTAATAGGTGATACTATGATTAAATACCTTGAACATTAACCACTGGTAATAGGTGACACTGTGATTAGAGACCTTGAACATTAACCACTAGTAATAGGTGATACTATGATTAGATACCTTGAACATTAACCACTGGTAATAGGTGACAATGTGATCAGAGACCTTGAACATTAACCACCGGTAATATGTGACAATGTGATTAAATACCTTGAACGTTAACCACTGGTAATAGGTGACGCTGTGATTAGAGACAGTATTACTTGCAGTAGGTGATACTGTTATTAGAGATCTTGCATTATCACTCATAGATAGTGACACACTTATTAGAAAACCTCGAACATCCATCACTTGTGGACAGTGACATGGCAATTATAGGCTTTGAACATTCATTGCTAGCAATAGTAACACACTGATTAGAAACCGTGGATGTTCAAAACAGTAGTTGATTAAGACACAGTGTGAAGGGACCTCGAACATTCACCATTAGAAGATGAACGGCACATTCATTTGAGACCTGAACATTCCTCATTGGGAGATTATGACTTAGTGATTAAAGACCTTGAAAGTCATCATTAGTAGATCATGACCCTATGATCAGACAGTCTTACTCGTAGACTTTGACATTTTGAGTTGAAGGTTGAAATTTCTCTATTAGTTGATCATTACGGTGTCACTAGAAACCTTTAACAGTCATTACTGATGACACTGTGAGAACTTGAACACTATCACGAGTAGATGGTGACACGATGATTAAAGACCTTGAATATTGATCACTAGTAGAAAGTGATACAGTGATTAGAGATTCTGAACATTAATCATTAGCAGATTGTGAAAGAGTGATTAGATATCTTGAACATTACCTCTAGTAAGTGGCACGGTGATTTAGAGACCTTAAACATTAAACATTAATTACTGGTAGATTTTGACATCGTGATTAGAAACCATGAACATTAATCACCAGTAGACGATGTTACTGTGAACAAAGTTGTTTTTGTGGATGAAGAGATCGTCCGAATTGTTTTAGGATATCTTTCGGACTGGAAGACACATAGACCGACTGATCTGTTTTGCTTTCTGTTCCCCCTCGTTTTATCATTATTTTTTTAATGATTGACGATAATGAATGACGATAATGATACTACTACTACTACTACTACTACCAATACTATGATAATAATAATAATGACAATAATGGATATTTAGGGCGCTCAATCAGTAATGAATAGCATGAAGCTCGTACAAAATTTTTAGCGTGCGCGAAATTACCACACAGAGACACAGAGAGAGACAGAGAGAGAGAGAGAGAGAGAGAGAGGAGAGAGAGAGAGAGAGAGAGATGACATACGCACAGTAGCACGCACATACCTCGCAGGTATGCACGCACACACACACGCGTGCGGTATGCACACACCACACACACACACACGCGTGCGCGTGCACTCAAACACACACACACACACGCACGCACGCACGCACGCACACACGCACGCACGCACGCACACACACACACACACACACACACACACACACACACACACACTATCGTAAGGCAAGCAGGAATATCGCTGTGGATTAGTGGGAAGGGCAGAGAGAAAAAGAGAGAAGTAGAACTGCGGTTAGTAAATAGAAGTTCGTTCCACGCACACAGCGCTTTGAAAGAGAGCGCTTGCCGATGGTCTTGGTATGGTAACAGGTATCTGAAGGAACTGCATATCAGGAGAAGACCACAAGGGCCGGACGGGATGTACAGCTGATGTAGTAGATATGCCTGGTTAGTTTGTGTCTGTAGGCATAAGTAAAATATATTTCTTTATGTCTATAGGTTTTAAAATATATCTTTAAAGATGTCCTCGGTAAGTGTGTATTACGTTTCGTGCTCGGGGGGAGGTTGAGATGTGG
>JADBJO010000108.1:137500-140000 GCA_016801955.1 Conus betulinus | reverse complement strand
TCATATATATTGATTCATTTATTCTCTCTCTCTCTCTCTCTCTCTCTCTCTCTCTCTCTCTCTCTCTCTCTCTCTCTCTCTCCCCCCCCCCCCTTGTGAAATAATACTAGCAGGAAAAACGAAATCTTTTCTCTCTCTCTGTCTCTCGCTCGGTCTCTGTCTCTCTCTCTCTCTCTCTCTCTCTCTTTCTCTCTCCTGCCCCCTCCCCCTCTCTCTCCATTGTGAAAGAACAGTAGCGGGAAAACGAAAGTGATGCAGACAGCGAAGTGCACACGAGGATGGTAAAACGACTGCGGCGACGAGCTTGTACAGGTCTTTGATAACCCAATCACATCAGACGAACAATCTGTTTTTACTTCATTTCATATTATTTCATTTCATTTCTTAATATTTAATTTCGTTTTATCCTGTTTCTTTTTATTTGATGTTATGTAATGTTTATTTTATTTCATCTCATCAGCTCGCCTTAGTACTCAAGCCACAACCGACAAGAATGATTTTGTAGCCTTGCGAACAAAGCAGCAGCGAATGAATGATGCAGCAACAGCAGCAGCAGCAGCAGCAGTAGCAGCAGCAGCAGTAGCAGAGCCAGAGGTTCTGAGCACTGGTACAGCACATCTTCATCGCAGGGCTGCGCAGCCTTGCCATCGCCGCAAGTGTTGACGGGGGTAGGGGTGGGATGCAGGAGGGGGAGCGGGATGGGTGGGTGGGAGGATAAGGGTCTTCTTGCTGTCTTACGTCATGGCTCGTGGAAAATAACCATCTTTGGGGATTGTGCACAGTGCGAAAAGACATTATTACGGGAAATCGGTTGTCGGGGTGGACAGGAAACGTAGTGAGGGGAGAGAGGGTGGCAGAAGCAGGATAGGGACGGGGAGGCCGACGTGATCTCTCATTAATGCCAGCAGAAAAATGTGTGCCTGGAAGTAGGACGCGCAACAAAAACAAAAACAAAGAAGAAAGGGGAGAAAAAAAAAGTAGCGCCACCTTTGTCTTGTCTCTCAATTGATCTTCCTTCTCAAGCTCCTTTCTCGTTTCACACCATCCAAGTCTTCTGTCTGCCTGTCTGTCTGTCTGTCTGCGTGCAAGTTTGTGTGATATACTGTCAGACTTATAGAGAAGAAAAGCTGAGAGAGAGAGAGAGAGAGAGAGAGAGAGAGAGAGAGAGAGAGAGAGAGAGAGAGAGAGGAAAGTGAGTGGAGAGGGAGGGAGAGAGAATATGCACAGTGGGTTGGAGCAGGGGAGGAGAGGGGAGGGAGAAAGTGAAAATGAACTGAAAGGGCAAGAGGGGAGTATGGTGGATCAAAGAGCGGGGGAGGGTAGGGAGGACATAGATAGATATAATCACGTAGATGGATAGACAGACAGATAGATAAATAGACAGATAGACAGACAGGTAAATAGGTGGAGAGAGACAGACAGACGTACTGACAGATAGACAACCAGACAGAGATAATTAGATAGATAGACAGGGACAGAGAGAGAGAGACGGAGTATAGTGGACTGATGGAGAAAAAAGGGGAGAGGATAAAAGAGGGGGAGATAGAGAGAGAGAGGAAGAGAGGAAGAGAGAGAGAGAGAGAGAGAGAGAGAGAGAGAGAGAGGAGAGAGATAGAGAGAGAGAGAGAGAGAGAGAGCATGGTGGATCGAAGTGTGGGGGAGCAGGGAGTGGGGGTGAGTATAGTGGATCGAGCGTTTACGAGCGAGCGAGCGAGAGCAAGACAGACAGACAGACAGACAGAGGAGGGGGGGGGGGGGGGGGGGGGCGTGGATCGAAGGGTATTGAGGGATAATCCATTTTCTCGTCGATCAGGCGGGGCGGCCCATAGTGGAGGACAATATTGCATGCTGCCAGACGCGTCCAGCACTTGGCTCGGCAGCTGTGCAAGATTTATGGCAGGCATAATTGACAGCTTGCAGAGAGGGCGGATCTTCCCCTTTCAGACCTTCATCAAAACCTGGCGATAGTGGGAGTTGAAGGGAAAGTGGGGTAGGGGTGGGCACTGGGGAGGATGATGGGTGTCGGAAAGATGTGAGGTCGAGTGCGTGGTGTGGGATGGTAGGGGTGGTATGAGGCAAGGGGGTTGGGATGGGATGGGGGGTAGGGGGCTGGGGAGTGGTGGTGATGTTGACGTAGAAATGGGCTTCCCCGTGCGACAGATATTGCCGATTGTGAGTGAGTGTTTGTTGCATTAACATGTTGTGAAAGAAAGTTTAAGTTTTTATTTTGAGGCGGTATATTGAATAAGCAAGTATTACATCCGGTCATCAATGTTGTTGCTGCTGCTGATTATTTGTGTAGGATTTTTTGCTTGATTATATATATATATATATATAAAAAGTTCTGCCACTAACTCTTCATGTTTCGTTTCGTTTTCACTACTTGTGCTGTAATTCATGAGGAGATATACGTGGTTAATTATTATGGAATGCTTGTGAAAATGTTTGTTAGATTATGTGGTATGAACGTTTCTTTGGAATAGTGGCAGAGCCTATTCTT
>JADBJO010000108.1:127500-130000 GCA_016801955.1 Conus betulinus | reverse complement strand
AAATTTATTGGACATACTTCTACCTCATAACTGTATCTTAAATTCTGATGAAAAACGATAATAATACAAGGGTATGAATTTCCTGCGAAGTGTGGAATATTTAGGACAGATTAACATGAAATGACATAAATCTTCAATACAATGACCATCACACTGTTTACAAAATGGATCAATGATTTGTTGAGTCGAGTGACACAAACTATTCAGAGGTAACCGATTGCATCGAAACAGACAAAACACGACGTTGTTCACGAGCAGACAACTGACTCACGTAACTGGCCACTACTACCTCTGGGTGATACATACAATAGTCAGGGTATGATGAAAGCGAAGAATGCCAGTCTTGAAAACATGAATCCTTCAAACGTTGTGTTTGAGCACATCTATAAAACAATGAGCATTTCCCACATTCTGCATCTGCCATACATATCCAAAGCCGTAAGTGCACAGTAACACTCTTACACATGTTTCCCAGTTTTTTTCTACCAAAGTGATCGTGCATTTGCATCATTTTATAGCATTGTTTTGGATATCTGTTGTCAGACATACACACAAGCCTGCACCAATATTTCACAAGTGGAGCATATGTATCAATGTAGATAGGTTATCTGCCACACTCCCCAAGGGCAGTGTTGTTTTTGAAATCCCTTCCAACCGTAAAAACCATCTTGCAAAATTTAATCTGTACTTTTTCAGTAGCGTCATATTTTTGAAGCCACCATATTCCAGAACCATACAACAGAATTGGCTTTATTTTTGTGTAAAAAAATTTTGAATAACGTAGCCGCTGGAATTCCTTGAAGTTTAACATGTTGTCTTTTAATTCCTGCCACCGCTCTCAGAGCCTTATCTAACAGATTTTCTGCACTCCTAGACCAGTTTATGTGGCTGAGAATATCACGCCAAGATAATTGTATAAAGGTTCAACCTGAATCCGCTTACCGTCATACCACCATTTCTCAGTTGATTTGATGAAAACCACCATTTTTGAACACAACCACTGGTTTTATTCATATTCACAGTCAGACCCCATTTACGGCACACACACACACACACACACACACACACACACACACACACACACACACACACAGACACAGAGAGAGAGAGAGAGGAGAGAGAGAGAGAGAGAGAGAGAGAGAGAGAGAGAGAGAGAGAAGAGAGAGAGAGAGATGGATGTTAAAGAACATGGTCTCTAACTCAAGTTCTTTAAGAATCTTTTTTAATTGTTGAAAGAAACAAGATAAACTATGTCTCTAGGTGTTGGAGGTCGGTAAACAACGGTTCTAAATACATTCCGCACTTTCGTTTCCAGTACACCATAAAGAAAAACACCTTCTGTACTGGTCAGTAATTCTGGCCTGACAGCGTTAAAATTCTTGGGACCGTTCCAGCGTCATACATCAAGCCAGCATCTCCAAGTGAACTGACTGCCAAGCGATGGCGTCAAACACTGATGCAGGAACTGAGTGGCGTTTTTACTGCTGGTGTTCACTCAGAAAGAAAATTCGCTGAAGTGCGTTGGTGATTTGAAAGCATGCCACGTACTATTTCTTGCTGCTTCTGTCATAAGTTCACGCGTACCCGTCTAAAAACGGTTATGGCTTGTTGCTTTTTCAGTTTCATCGGTCGCAGGTAGGCCATAGATCGCCCCCCCCCCTCCCCCACTGCGCCTTCCTACTCGTTTTGATAAATTGAATAATGATATTGCATAGTAACAGAATCGGCTCTTTTTAATCCTGATTGTTTGGTTTAGTGTGCGAATAAAAGACGGAAATGAGACCTTAAAGCATGGTTGCAGTTCTCTATGTGGGGGAAACAGTGGAACGAAGAAAAATGAAGTAGGAGTGAAAAATCTACGCTGACATTTACATGAAGTAGGAGTGAAAAATCTACGCTGACATTTGTACATACAAATGGAAATAGAGACAAAACAAAACTGACATTTTAACAGAATCATTAGAAAGCTGATACAGGCACTTATTAAGTCCAGCTGCGGAGAGAAAAATGTTTTTTACGGCTCTTTATTAAATAATGCAATTCATCGTCATGTTTGTTGTCAGCAGTTTTTTGTGCTTTTTTTTTTATGGGGGCGGGGATATGGGGAAAGGTGGGCAGTATGTTAGCCTTGATATGTTTTCTTCTGTAATGACAGTATTTATAGTATTAATAATAAGAACAGAAGCAAAGCGTGTTCTTGATTTTCGAGCAACCATGTTCATGGTAATAAAAGATATAGTCTTCACTTGAGGAAGCAACGCTTCCGTTTTGAACGTTGCTTCCGTTTTGAACGAGGGAAACTGAGTTCGTAAATTTCTCGTAATTAACAGTTATGCTTGAACTGAACGTCCTCGGCCATTTCAAAAGTGTAATTACAACAGTACGGGATCCGTGTGTGATCGGATACGATCGGCTGTTCTCAACCATAGGCGTGAAAAGGTCGGTGTGGCGGGGCCTTTACTCACCTGTTCGGGCCCTTTATCTCTGCTGGCCGTCTTCC
>JADBJO010000108.1:117500-120000 GCA_016801955.1 Conus betulinus | reverse complement strand
GTCCACCAACAATGTGCGTTTCAAAGTCCAAGATTAAAAGTCAAGGTCACGAGTGCGACTTTTACCGTGGGAGAGAAGTAAACCTTCACTCGCCAACCACAGCTGCGTTTATCAACCGATTTTCGTCCAAAAATTTGCTGGATGCGTATACTCAACAGCTTATGCAGCAGATTCAAATTCGCAATAGCCAAAGGTCAAGGTCACAGGGACGCCGAAAGGTCGACACAAGTGTCAAAACTCGCGTCTTTATTATCCAGTGTCAATGAAATTTCACACAAACGTGCACAACTGTAAGGTCCACCATGAGAACTGTGGCCGTGCAAAAGGAACACACACACACACCACACACACACACACACACACACACACACACACACACACACACACACACACACACACACACACACACACACACACACACACAGATACACACACATAGATTTCTCCACCTTCCCACCTTCCCCCTCTCTCCCCTCCTTCCCCCTTCTCCCTCCTTCCTCCCCACTCCCCTCCCCCCATCCTCCCCCCGTCCTCCCCCTCCTCCCTTCCCCTCCCCCTCCCCCCCCCCCCCCCCCCCCTTCCGCGTGAAGTGAAAACATTGTAATTTTTGTGTCCCTGGTGGCTCACTTCGCTAAGCTCACTTTACTTACTATAGGCAGAAATCGACTTTTCAAACAATTCGTTTTGCTGCGCTCTAGAAACAGTGCCAGCCAAAAGTAAATAGCCCATGACACTCCACTGGGTGCCAAGGATGCTCTGTGCCAAATTTGGTGTTGATCGGTTGAGAACTGAGTTCAGTTGGAAGAATGGAGCTGTCCGATTTTTTGAATATTTGATTTTGCTGCGCTCTAGAAACAGTGCCGCCCGCCCAAAACTTAATAGCCCATGACACTCCCAGGGTGCCAAGGATGCTTTGTGCCAAATTTGGTGTCGATGGGTTGAGAACTATGGCTCCGATGTTTGAATATTTAATTTTTCTGCGCCCTAGAAACAGTGCCGCCCCAAACTAAATAGCCCATGACCTGCCCGGGATGCTAAGGATGCTTGATACCAAGTTTGGTGTCGATCGGTTGAGAACTGTGACCATGCATATGGCACACACACACACACACACACACACACACACACACACACACGCATGCACGCACGCACGCACACGCACGCGTGCACGCACGCACGCACACAGATTTCGAAAATATATAAGATGCATGGGTGGTAGCGAGGTGCGGGGAGAGGGCGATGGGTGGTGAGTAGGAATCATTCTGGTGGTATGTCAGAATAACTCCCCTGGAGTCAAACTGAAACACAGAGGGAGTTAGGTTTTTTTTTTATTCTCTAGTTTAACTCCCGGGGAGTTAAAATATGTGCAGTTTAACTCCTTGGGAGTTAAACCATTCGGGGAGTTCAGACTTTCCGTTACACCGCGACGAGAGCAGCACGCTGTTATGACTGCAGTAATGATTGCCAGGAAGTGCGTGACGCGTCAGTTGCACGATTCGCCGTTTCGTGCTCTTCCTAGTCAGCCCTTAGCACTCTCCACTGCTGTGGCTGGGAGCCAGTGTGCTTGCTACAAACAACTCGCTGCAGCTGAAACTCAAAACTACACAATCAAGCAACAGGCCTCGGCGCGCGTTTGAAGATTGAATGCTGATCGTAGCTGGGCGGGGGGTGGCAGTAGGAGAGAGAGGGGGATAGGTAGGGATGGTTGGATGAGTCGGTATGTTTTTGTTGTGGTTTTGTTTCTTTTCGCTTTTACGTCCCTTTGGCTAGAACCCGGTTCCACTCCCTAGTTTAAGTCGTTCACACAAGGTCAAATTTTGCACCCGGTTCGGAGAGATAAGTGACTGTTCGTCCTACGTGTTCAAAGTCTTGAATGTGATTTACCTTGCCCGAGACCCAATAGGTTGGAACGCGGTGTGTGTGTGTGTGTGTGTGTGTGTGTGTGTGTGTGTGTGGTGTGTGTGTGTGTGTGTGTGTGTGCGTGCGCACGTGCTTGCGTGCGTGTCAGTTTGCTTGCAGGATTTTCCTTTTTCGCATACCTTTTTTTTTTTTCCGTAAATTTCACCATTAAGGTAGCCATATTGTGCTACCTGGGATGATGTCTAAACAAAACATTAAGGTAGCCATATTGTGCTACCTGGGATGCATTTTGTGCATTTTGTGTTGTGATCCATGTCTCTTGTGCGCGACGACGGCCTACGGTTCTGCCATTGGGAATGGTGTTCAGCATGCTGTGCAGTAAGTCTTTGATGCACACGTTCGTACCTGGGTCTTGGTTGAAAGCTTCATCCGCCGGTCATGAAAAGGAGAGGAGAGAGGAGTGGGGGGTACTGTACAGATGTTGACCCGGAGAGGAAATCTCTAACCGGCTAGCTGTCGCGATCGGGAATTGAACCAAGAACCAATAGAGTACAGTGAGTGAACACGCAAGGCCAATGAGGCTTCGGGTCGTAGGTTTGAGACCGACTGCGCTGACAACACATCTGACAGTCAGTTCAAC
>JADBJO010000108.1:100000-112500 GCA_016801955.1 Conus betulinus | reverse complement strand
ATCACACTACTCTCATGTCAGCATACACGAATTCGATTATCTTTTTAAAGCTTGTAACACTCTTCCTCCTCCTGGATGATAATGTTCAGGTATTCAGTGATGGCTGTCTGTTTCATTGAATTCGTACCACATAATGTATGTGGGTGCGTGCGCGCGCGCGCGCGCGCGTATATATATATATATATATATATATATATATATATATATATATATATATATATATGTGTGTGTGTGTGTGTGTGTGTGTGTGTGTGTGTGTGTGTGTGTGTTGTATTGCCTTTTATCGAATTTTGTTTTTTACTGTGAGAATGTGTTTCCATTTCAGCATTAGCAGATTGTTGAAATAATAGTGCTTTGGGATGAACATGTGCTGTGCACGTTCAAGATGTATGAAGAATTCTAGTGTTCAGGGTTGAAAACAACCGGCCAGTCACAAAATCACATTAATCTTTCCATCCCCGTGTATGGAAAAATGGAAGATTCATGAACTCCGTTCTTTTCTGCCCACCCACCAGATTTCTGCTCATGTTCATCCACCCAACTTTGCGATTCCGTCTTCGTGTGAGAACTTGCGGCATCTAGTCCTGTTCATTCCTATCCGCACTTGTACCCATTACTCCACCCGCGTCCCTCCCCTTCATTGTAATTCTTTGCCTACCGGCCCTGTAACGTATTTCTTCATTCCTTCTTTTTCTTTTCCCCCCCCCCCCCCCCCCCCCACACACACACACACACACACAATGACTCGTCCCATCTGCCCATCTTTTTCCCTCGAGGCAGTTTTTTTTTTAGTTCTAGACGGAACCAACTATCTTACATTTGATTTGACATACAGGTCCTTTTGTACCTGATTTTACATTTGTCTCCCTTTTTATTTGCTTCAGACTTCAACTTGTATCCTTGCTGTTGAACATTAAAAAAAAAAGATATGCACAACGATTTGTTTTCTACATACGATCGAAGAAGAGATTGCAACAGCGGTGGACTACATACAATAGGATGAACAGAATCCATCCATCTTGCACCATCCACCGTGGAACGTATCCTGACGCTTGGCTAGGCTACAAAACAACATAATTACGGTCATCGGGTCCTCCTTCTCCATCCTTCCTTCCCGGTATCTCTGCTTCTATCCGCTCCTGATAATTTTCCTCCCTTTCCTCCTTCCCCCCCCCCTCCACCTGTTTTCCGCCTTCGATCAGTCACTGTGAGGTTGACGTCGACATCAGACTGGGATGGTTTGACCCCGAGGGAAATCATCCCGGGAGAGAGGGCGTGATGGAGAGGCCCGTGCCAGCACAATAACATCGGATTGACCAGGGCACCGGAAGGACAGATTTTGTCGCGCACCCTGGGAACTGAACTCACAGTCTTTGAGATTTAGTTAGACCTTCAAGCAGCTAACGTAAGCAGGCAATCCTCCGCCCTCAGCCCACCCACCCACCTGTCTAACTCTTCCATTCGTCATCTCCTCCTCTGCCTCCCCTATTCGCCACCTCTTTGACATGTAGTATTTAATTCTCGAAAGTTGAGTTCCTGGAAATGCATAACTCACCATATTACAGATCTTATGCAGGTCCAGAATAATCATGACGAAATTTTAATTGAACAAGAAAAAAAAAAACCCTAGCAACAATACTCTTGGGACTTCCATGGCCATGCAGAACAAATTCAATATCTTATGCCGCTCTAGAGCAATTATGATGAGTTCTAATTAAGCAGGGGCGATGGATGGGGGGGACACCTTCGGATTTCAGTGGGTGTACAGAACAAATTCAACACGATCATACAGTGCGTGTTTCGGGCATTGACTGGCAAGTGAGCTGTGTAGAGTGAAGGATAATCGAATGGTAATCTAACAAGTTTCACGTACCATGTCTTATGCTTGTAACTCGTGCTTTGGATTGCTGTTTCTTCTTCGTTTAATTGCTGCACTTACAACACTGTACATCCCCCCCCCCCCCCCCCCCCCCCCAGCCAGAATCGGTGATCAGTTTCAGACACAGAATCATACCAGATATCTGCTATACGACGACGACGACGACGATGATGATGATGATGATGATGATGATAATGATGATGATACTACTACTACTACTACTACTGCTGCTACTACTACTACTACTACTACTACTACTACTAGGAATCATCATTATCATCATCATCATCATCATTGTGATGGTTGTCGTAGATTATTTAGAATTTGTTGTATAAAAAAACACGCCTGCACACTGTCCTTTTGTGTCTTCATTTTAGCACCTGTTGAAGTTATCTTTATCGTTTACATTTGTTTAATCACTCAGCTGTGTCATCACTCATTCGTGTCCCCGTTCATTCTTTCATGGAGACGGAGAACACCATAGAAATCCGCACAGTCACTTCAGATGTGTTGAAGACGCTAACATTTTGTAGGATCACTTTCTTCCAACGATCTCGCCAGATATCAACCCAAGGCCTCTACGTATGTCTGAAGGAACGGAGCAATTGGGGTGATGACACCCGCTGCCGCCCGGTGATGGAGATCAATACAGCCAAGATTGCCCCTGTCCAGACATCATTGATTTATGGGGGGAGGGGCCGCCCAGTTCGGGCCCGCAGCCTTCACAGTCTGCCCGTGGGGAGGCTGCCCGTCCCTTTCCCTGTTAATCAATCGTTCTGCTCACACCTCCTTTTGCTGCCATCTGTTAGGCACTGTTTGTGTGCTTCCGATCTTTTAGAGGGTCTCGAAAAGATCAGATATTTACTGAAGATGCCGTCGAAATGATAAGATGTGTGCTGTATGTAGTCAATAGATTTTTTTCTTTTTTTCTTTTTTTTGAAACAAAGAGTAGCTTAATGTCGCAGTTCAATATCATCCGCATATATTTCAATCAGAACGATTACTTGATAATCAGCCAGTCAGTCAGTTATTTTTTTTTTTACTGTATTTAGTTGTAAGTTTTTTTTCTTCTTTTTTCTTCTTTTTTCCGTTTTTTTCAACAAAGAACAGCTTAATGTTACAGTGCAGTATTATCCGCATATATTTCAATCAGAAGGATTACTCGATAATCAGTCAGTCAGTAAGTTATTTACTCACTCGCTCAGCCTCTTGCTCACTCACTAGCGTAGTCACTCACTCAGTTATTCAGACAGTAAGTCAGATTAGACATTAACGCTTGTCAGCCAGGCCGTCAACCAGTCGACAACAGCCAGTCTCCTCTTGACGCTGGACAGAAACCTGCAGCGAAATGGGCAGCTCGGCTCTGTCACTGTGAAAAGCTCGCACCTGTCTGTCCCATTTTGTCTCCCTTGCAAACTCACCACTCCCCAAAGGCCCTGCTTCATGTCGCCTGTCATTCAATCTTCAGCCCCCCTTCAGGACCAGGCAAGGGAACAAGTCGTTAGAGATAGATTCAGATAGCCCGCTGGGCTTCTTTATTGATCTCCAGGGAAAGCTTGTAACAATAGGTGCTCGTTCGAAAACTCCAGCTACCTTTCCCAACCAAAATTATTATGTTATCTTGGTGTTATTGTTCATATTTATTGATGAACAGTGGAAACATCACATACTGGGGATATGGGAACAAAAGCAAGCTAGAGGTTTGGATGTTTTCATTCGTTTCCTTCAATGCCGTGCATGCAAAGCAAATGAAAAGAGAACTAAATAAGGATTGTTGCATTTCCGGTGCTCACTGTACAGCATTGAAAATGGTTTCTTTGACCAGTTCGATCATTTAAAGCACGACTGTTTTATATATATATATATATATATATATATATATATATATATATGTGTGTGTGTGTGTGTGTGTGTAATGATGTGCGTTCTGCACACACACACACACACATATATATATATATATATATATGTTAACATACAAACATACAATATATACATATACACACACACACACACACACACACACACACACACACACACACACACACACACACATATATACATATAAACTGAGAGGGAGAGAGCAAAAATTATGCGATTAATGTATATGTACATGTCCCCAATGTGACAAGAACATGGGTATTCCCGCTGTTAAAATAAACTCTGAGAGAGAATCCCTCACCTCAGCAGGTACTTGAAAGTTGCATTGTTGAGGGTTTAAAATTGCCCTCAACAACAATTGTTCAGCTTACACGGATGGAGAAGGAAAGACTGTCTTCGCGCCAAGCCAAACTATGGTACTGCAATGGGACCCTGCCATGCTTGTGACTTTGTTGATGATGTCTTCATGGGCAGCTTAGAGAATAAACTCATGCAGGATTGCTCAGTCCCTTTGCTTTCCTCTCTGGTTGAAACTGAACGGCGGAAAGATATTGCAATTCCTAGTTTGGAACAGGTATCGAGATGACGGTATCACTATTCTTCCCAACAGTGAAGACCAGGAATCATTCTGCAAACACCTGGATGAACTGAATCCGCCAAATATTAAGTGGACTGTAAAATTGACAGACAGGTATCTGGATATGAAACTTTTGATAGTTATTGGTGTCATAAAGACAGATGTCTTTTCCCAAACATTGCCATAGTTACCTTCCAAAGAACAGTTGTCACCCTCCTGCAGTTTTCAAGGATCTTCTAACAGGTGTTGGCACCAGGCTGAGAATGTTATGCAGCGAAGACGACAGACTGCAAGACAGACTCAGAGAGTATGCCAAGTATTTTACAATCGCTGGTTGGAAATTTGAGGCAGCACTTGAACAACTCAAAAGCGGAGCTAACAGAGACCGAGGTGTCCTCATCAGGCAAGAGAGACAACCCAAACCCAAAAAAGTGGCTTGGGTCACTCAGTATGACCCAAGGTTACCACCTAAGAGACAAATCATTAAACAAAATGTACACATCCTGTATTCCAATCCAAAAAACAGGACAATTTTCCCTGAAGAAATGCTCATTGGTGCTGATAGGAGAAGACGCAACTTGGCAACTTGGCAGAAATGTATAAACCTACAGTACTACATCACCATCTTCTCCATGGACCCATGAACAGACCTGGATTTTTTTTGTATGCTGTGCCCGCCGATGTGACCTTCCTGCACATTCCAGTTATCTGATGGGGCTTAGAAGCCCATGGAATGGGCCCATCAGGCAGCACTCGACAAAAAATACCATCATGTACATCATCAGATGCCAGAACCACCCAGACTTATGGTATGTTGGGTCCGCCAAGGACCTCAACAGAAGGTGGGCCAATCATAAGTCCGACTGCAACAGGAAAATGGCCCAGCGATGTGGGGTTGCCAGACACCTCGCCCAGACTGAGCACCCTGAAGATGAGGCTCTGCCCTTCTTTCCATCCACCCCACCAAACAAGTTACATCTGAAGACAAACTGCTAGACAGGGAGACTTACTGGCAGGCCAATTTGGGGACTGTCTTTAAGGGTCTTAACTCCCGTACAGAACTCAACAGTACGCAAAGAATGAGAAACAGGATTCTGAATCAGGAGGTGCTATTCTCAGGATTTAGTCGATCCTTCAGAAATGCTTGGGTTCTCTCTCTCTCTCTCTCTCTCTCTATATATATATATATTAGAGAGAGAGAGAGAGAGAGAGAGAGAATTCTGTGTGATTATTTCGTCAATTTGTGGGGGATTCCATCTCTAAGGATATCCAAGTAAAGGTAACTTCAAGCAACTCTTATCCGTTATCAGCGCTAATGTGACCGGTGTGACGAGATGGATACGAGTGGTAGGTGGGTCCTCTAGGGGAAGGACTTGGAATAATTTCTCTATGAGAATTATCTTACATTTCACCTACACCCCCTCTCTTACTAGTGGTGGAGGAGCACTTTCCGGTACTAGTCATTGAAGAAATTTTTATTGTTTCGGGTATTGATAAAATACGGGAGAATGGCTCTGAGATAATTTTCCTTAGGCTTGTACTCTTAATTAAAAGTACTTATAGCTCCGAGATACAGAATTGAAGAGAGAACTTCAAACATTCAGCATTCGATTGAACAACAGGAACTGACACAAGTTAAGTGCACTTTCACACATCAACTTTTATTACTTACACATAGATAAGAAATGGCATCACTTTTCATAGGCTGCGTTTCAGTTCTCATTGGACTACCACAATGAGGGGTCCTTCCTCCTCACTCCTACTTTACTCGCTGGCACTCGGTGCAGCAAGCTTAAGTTGGCATACAGGGGTTGCCTAAGTTACACTGAATGTATATGGTTATTATACATCCACCCCGCTTGCGAATACCCAGTATTGTAGCCAGGGTGGTACTCATAGACAGGTTCTCACTGTTTCATCATAAAGTGAGGGTAAGGGTCTGATGGGTTTGAGTCCAGGTGGTAAGCAAACTTAGCTTTGCTTCGGAGAGAATAGTTGATCTCCCCTGTGGCTGGTGACTGCCCCACTGGTGTAGATTGGTTGTCTGGTGTCGCCCCAGTTTTACAATGATGCCGTAGTGTCTGGCGTTGCCCCGGCTTTTGGCGAAGTCCCAGTTTCTTCTGGTTCAACCACAATGTGTAGCGTGACCAGGATCCCAGTTCTGCGATAAAGAGAACTTGATCTGTAGATGAGAATCTGATGGCTGGTTTGTAGAGTGCACACATTTACCCTTTTCCTCTTTCTTTCAGAGAGGGTGTGAGACTCAGCCAGCAAAGTTTTCTCTATAGTAGAGTTTCTGCTATAACTATTAACCTCCACTTTTGTTTAATGGCTAAGTTAAGCTTACAAAAGGGTAGGAGACAGTAATACAATGTTACAGTTTTAGTTATACAACTCTTCCTTGTTTCATATGAATTAAATCGCACTGACTTGGGGCTCTGTGCTTAGTCCAAGTACACATGTGGTGTAGACTTAAAGTCATACACTACAAATCATTTCAATAATCACCAGTATTTTATAAATCAGAGTAGCAGTTTTTACCTAGTCAGGCATACTGTTTTCCTGATCAAGGTTAATCATTGAATTATTGTCTTAACAGACAGAGTTGCATACTGACAAAAGTCAGGGTGAACACAAAGAGCAGTGGTCAGATTGTTAACAAAGAATCAAAACCACTGGGAGAGAGTTTTTGCCATATGATGGCAAGCAAACTACTACACAGAATAATCATTCATCAGTTTGATAAGTGTTGCTAAGCATTTGTACAAAGTTACAATGTTAACACACACAGCATACATAAAATCAATATATAGATTCAAAAAGGTAAAACAGAGTTCCAACTCACTTTTCCTGGGAATGAACAGTGAATGACTTGAGATCAAAAGAGTTACCAAGAGTTTACTAGGCCTTCTCTGTCCCTTTGTCTTCCTCTGCTCTTGTCTACAGGCAGTCCTGAGGGGTCAGTGAAGTTGCGCCTGTGTGTGTCTGCTATATGAATTTCTCACTTGCCAAATCAGATTTTGACAACTTGTCATTTACCGATCAGGGTGAGAGGGGGAGGGATTTAGTCTTGTAACCAATCGCCTCGGAAATTGTTTGAACCTAATCGGCACGGGATAATTTATGCGTCCATATAGGTGTTCGCCCGCACCAGTTAATTTATGCGCACGTGTAGGTGTCTGCGAGCACAGGGACCGTAGGTATGAAAGGGGGGGGGGGGGTGAGGGGGTGGTGGTGGAGAGCGCGGCAACATGCCTTTGTGTCGCGCGGTAGAGGGGGGGGGGGGGGGGGGGGGGGGGGGAGACGGGCTATTGTTAGAACGCAATTCCCACGCTGCGTAGTATCGCACAGCATGGGGAGGGAGGGTTGAGAGTGGGGGGGGGGGGGAGGTCGGCAGATAAGAACGAAAGGCGGCACGCATTTCCTGTGACGCAATTTTTTCCTGTGTCATAGATCGTGTCAGTGGGGCCTTTTGCACCGTCCTAAGCAAGAAAGAGGGGGGGGGGGGGGGGGGGGGGGGGGGGGGGGGGGGGTTGAGAGGGGAGAGTGGGCTTAGATTTGAAATGTATTCTTTGGTTTGGTGTTTTAGTGGGACCTATCGGATGGTTTTGTCAAGCGTCACGTCACAACCAGTAGTGCTTATATAATGAAACAGTAGAACTTACTACACTCATGACTGAAGGCTTACTTTAATAGCTTCTCAAGTTTAGGCTCAAAGATGTCCATCTACATCTGGGTCGGGCCTGGGTAACGAAGAGGAAGGGATGAGATGGGATGGGGGGGGGCAGAACTTTAAGCTAGGTGGGTGACAGGTGGTAGTGGTGCTCAAAGGCTCCAGGACATTCTCCAGGTGGTGATGAGAATACTGTAGAAGTACAGGTGTTATTTCTCTGTTAGAAACAAAGCCGTATCAGGAGTTAGACTGACACATTCAGACGAGTGTGCCGAGGAGTCTCAACCACAGACGAAAAGACAGGCGTAACAAAATAATGGTTTTGTTCACAACACAAAATTCGATCGTTCCCGTGTGGCGTCAGTGAAAAGTTTGATATTGTCACTTTAGCACTTTTTTTTCTTAATCTCTCCTTTCCCACTTCGAAGAAATATTGGCTGAGTCATCGTCCTAGTGACGGAGAAATAATGTTTCCTTGTACTCGTTGCCCCCACTGCTTATTCAGCGGATTCCTGGTTTTATACTTAAACATAAGAATCTGGCTCCATATGTCAGTGTGTCACCAGCGGATTCCTACACACACACACACACACGCACTCGCACGCACGCACGCACGCACGCGCGCGCGCGCGCGCACACACACACACACACACACACACACACACACACACACACACACACACACACACACACACACACACACATATATATATATATATATATATATATATATATATATATATATATTCGCCTTTGTGTCATCAAAAATGTGTTCTCTCTCAGTTTCAAAGATCTCCGCTAGAAAGGTCGTCCGGAACCGGAGAAACCACCGTCTCAGTATACACAGTTACCCCCAGCCTCACCTCCCTTGGTTTTAAGGTTAGGTTATTTTCGTAACCCTGTTTCTTTCAACCGCCGCCGAGGAATATTGAGCACCTTGCTGTTCGACTTCATCGCTAGTCATGTGAAAAATACGTCGAGGAGACAGAGCCGGCTCTCAGGGTTTATCAGAGCTGCCTTTGATGCCGTCTTGAAGCCTGTTCAGCAGTAGTCTATCCCCACGGGACATAAACACGGTCGCTGGCTCGGCGAAAGAAGTTGATTTCGGTTTTGAAGGTCTTTGGGTAGTGGGTTCCTTGGCAAAGCGTGGCAGTTGTTGCTGGAACTTTCCATCGTCTTTTTGAAGCTGACTTCATCTTGGCTAGGCATGTTCTTCCACTTGTGCACAGAGACAGATGGGGAAAGACAGAGAGAAGGAAAGAGAGGAAGGCAAGAGAGAGAGAGAGAGAGAGAGAGAGAGAGAGAGAGAGAGAGAGAGAATGAAAATGAATGAGAGATTGAAAGAGGGATGAAGCGAAGAATGAGGAGGAGGAGGAGGGGGGGGGGGGGGGGGGGGGAAAAGAGAGAGACAGACAGACAGAGAAAAAAACAGAAACAGAGACAGACAGAGGGAGAGAGAGGGAGACAGAGAACGAAAGTAAAAGACTATATATTCCCCCCCCCCCCCCTCCCTGCACTCCACCCCTGCCTTTACTAATTTTTTTTGTCTTTATTTTTTTTCCTTTTTTTGTCTCTTTTTTATTTGCTTGATTTTTTCCCTTTTTTTTTTTTACTTCTTTATTTTTGGCTTTTTTTTTTTTAAAGGCGGTCCTTTTTTTTCTGTTCTGTTCTTTTTTTTTTTGTCCCATCAACTCTCACGCACCATGCAAGTCTGTATGTTGTATTTCTATCAATGGACATTATTTTGCTGATTTTAGTGTTTTGGCGTTTGTTACAGCGCGTCAGGGTTTATTTTTGTACTACTGTTTAATGTTGTGACACTTTCACACTGTGTGTAACAAAAAGATACAAAGGTTATTATAGGAGAGAGAGAGAGAGAGAGAGAGAGAGAGAGAGAGAGAGAGAGAGAGAGAGAGAGACAGAGAGAGAGAGATGTATTAAAGAAATCATACATCTCGTCTCGCAAACCGGCCTGTTCCCCTGGAAGGATATCCTTATAGTAAAAAAAAAAAGAATAAATAAAAAAAAAAAAGGACTACAAGGAAGGCACGAAGAAATCCATGCAACAAAACAATCAAAGTAAAAGACTATAATTTTTTTTTTTATCCGGGTAAAGGCCTTGGCCCATTAATGAAGGAGGATGTTCACAAACTAAGCAAGAGAAAAAAGAATCCATCCACGTATACAAATTAAACAACCAATAAACCAAATAAGATTCTTCACGGCATACACTGAAAGATGATATTTTATGAAGTCATAATTTTCGCCTATTAAGAGCCTTATAAATATACACTGCCTTTTTTGTTTTCATCGTAGTCTCATGCTTGTCGACAAAGGCAAAGTTAGCTTAAAAATGCATGGAACCTTGTGGTATTTCGGTTGTACAAATTTCATTCTAAAATCACTCGGGGCAAGGCAGCAAAATAAAAAGCGTAATTCATCTTCTTTACCAGTGTTGCATTTACGGCAGGTTGCATATTTTCATTTCTGACACTGTATCCAGATCAATGGCAAGCAATACTAGATACACCAAATGGCAACTTGGTCTGTTCACTTTTTATAGATCTATTTATTTTCAGCTCAGTACACGGTTCTCTCAAATGAGTAGTTTTGCGAAAATCTGTCGCTAGCATGTATGTGATATCTGCAATCGACAATTCTTTGCCTCAAGGATGATAAAAAAAAAAACTGATACATTTTGGACACTCTACTTACCCCAGACAAAAGAAAATCTATAAGAATATAAACAGTTACGAATATTCATAACCCATGTCTTCTCCCCAGTGGCATCCAAATTAGATAACATTTTTGTTTGCCTTAAAAGGCCATCTATCTTTAATCATTCTTGTCAGTTTCAACCAGTGTTTAGCAATTTCATGTATTAATTGAGATAAATTGGAAATCTGCCTACTTCACCATGTACAAGATTATTTGACGTTCGCCTGTCGAGATTAAAAAAGCGTTTTAATGCAAAACAATGTATTTTTTTTCTATATCTTCTTTTTTTCATCAAAAGCCCGTATTTCCGCACCAGACTGTAGAATTGGCTGAATCTGAGAGTCAAAAACTTTACTAAAGACACCGAGAGCATTGCTGTCTAATTTACATAAAGTATGAAGCAAAGAATAGCTGCTTTCTTCCCATTATTAGAGATACTTTGGCACGCAACACTAAGCCTTGTTGAGAAATAAATTCCGAGACAGTTGTATGCATTTAGTACCTGAGCTCTTTCATTTCCATGTGTGCATTTCTCACTTGCCTACAAATACCCTCCCTTATGAAAAACCCCATGTACACTTTCAGTTCTAATTTACTTGCAACATTATACAAGTTATTTAACTGCCTTTGTAATCCGGCTACTGTTATAGACAGTAGAATGATGTCAACAGCGAAAAGTAGGATCAATGGTTGTATGAGGTCAAACATAACTCCGTGAAGACCATTCTTAATTATTTCCAAAGCCAGTTCATTAATAAACAGTGAAATTAAAACAGAACTACATAACATCGTTTTGCTTAACCCCACGTGTACAGTTCAACGCATCAAACAGTGTTACCCCAGACCTTACTCTTGCCCTTACTTCGTCATGCATGCTTTTAACACAACAATACAACTTACCTTTAATACGTTCTTGATCATAACTAGCACAGTAACCTTCTAGATATATAACCGAATGCCTTTTTAAACTCCACAAAAGCAACATACAACTATCTGTTACATGCGAATTGTTTTTGGATGGCATCAAACAAAGTAAAGATATGGTTGATTGTCGAATATCCCTTCTTAAAACCGGCTTGGTGCTCACCTATAATATTCTGACTAATCCATTCTTATTATCCGCGATTGACATACATATGATATTTGCTGCTTATGTCACATCAGGAGATACCTCGATAATTGTTCACGTGATTAACCTTTCTCAAACAACGGAATGGCTATGGATTCTGTCCAATTTTTCGGATAAATTCCTTTTCAAATGAGTAGTTAAATAATGTTGCTAGGAAATTAGCAACTAGCTGTCCGAAAGTTAAAAAAGCTCACTTAGGAGTCCATCTGGATCAGCTGACTTACCATTCTTTTACTTCCTCATGGCAAGTAAATCTTCTTATTTAGATATTGGCCTGTCCAGCACATTGTCGTCATTACCTTCAACGAAGCTGCTTTCGATTACCTCCTCTTCGTATTTTTTTCCAAAACACGTTTGAAATTATTAAACCATTCATTCACAGGTATATCGTATGAAAGCTGAGATTTTCTTTTTGAAATCCTGTGCATTGTGTCCAATATTGTGTCAAATAACGTTTTTCTTTTTCGAATTTCTACAGAGTGTAATTATGTCGTTTAAACCAGTTTACATTCATTCCAGTATATCGTTACGGTTTTTCTGTTTTCGCTTATTTAGGTTTCTGTAATTATGTCTGGCAATACAAATTATGTCTGTGTAGTATTTTTATCTAATGTTGTTCTAAACCTTCTCAGCAGTCGTTGTT
>JADBJO010000108.1:92500-95000 GCA_016801955.1 Conus betulinus | reverse complement strand
GGGATAAAAACTGTTATTCAAGTTTTGCCGAAGAAAACGGGTATTATCGCAAGGAAACCATCGTTAACAGGGGGAATCAGCACAAAGAGAAAATAGTTGTGAACCCGAGGATCGTAACGTTTTCCTATTTTTATTGTTTTACTTACGGATAATAACTTCCTCACCCCCCAACCCCCACCCCCCCGCAAAAATAGGGGGAAAACGGTTGTGTTCCTTAGGAACAACCGCGATAGTAACTGTTTTCTTTGAGAAAACGGGGGGGGGGGGGGGGGGGGGGGGGGGGGGGGGGGGGGGGGGGGGGGGGGGGGGGGGGGGGAGGACACTCGTGATCCGTAGAGAAGACATGGAAACAGCTGTAACCTGTTGGGAAACAGTTGTGATCTTCAGGGAGAACAGCGTACACCGGTAACCCCGCTTTTCCAGAAGGATAATGGCCGTTTTCCAGGGAAAACAGCTATTATCGGCTATGTGGCTAGTGTGCTCCCATGATATGCCGTTTCCGCTCTCTGCAATCCCCCGTCCACCTCCTGCATACTCCTCAACCCCTCACACACATCCATCACACTCTCCCTCTCTGTCTATGTGTGTGTGTGTGTGTGTGTGTGTGTGTGTGTGTGTGTGTGTGTGTGTGTGTGTCTCTCTCTCTCTCTCTCTCTCTCTGCCTCTCTCTCTCTCTCCTCTCTCTCTCTCTCTCTCTCTCTCTCTCTCTCTCTCTCTCTGTCGGTCCCTCTATCTCTCTCTCTCTCTCTCTCTCTCTCTCTCTCTCTCTCTCTCTCTCTCTCTCTCTCACACACACACACACACACACACACACACACACACACACACACACAACACACACACACACAAAACGCGCGCGCGCACCCGCAATTACACGCACATACGCTTCCCAGCTTGCTGCCATGTACATGTGCTTGCTCACATATACACATAAAGCTGTACATACATACAGATACACAGTCAGACAAATAAACACGCAGACGTACGTGCGCGCACGCGCGTTCGTGCACGCGCGCGCACACACATACACACGCACACACACATACACACACACACAACACACACACACACACACACACACACACACACACACACTATCACAATTTCATGCACTCATGTTTGCTTACATTACGTAAAAACTTTTATTCATGCACCAGACAGACAGATAGACACAGACAGACAGTCAGACAGACAGACCGACACCTTTTCTCTCTCTTTCTCTCTGTGAGAGAGAGAGAGAGAGAGAGAGAGAGAGAGAGAGAGAGAGAGAGAGAGAGAGAGAGAGAGAGAGAGAGAGAAACGATTTGGCTCATTTTCTGTGGATTGAAAATGTATTTTACATATCGCGAATTAAGTGAACAGACTTCCGTCCGCTACCCTGTCCAGCTGTTTGTTACACTGAATTTTTTTTTTTATTCCAAGAAGTGATTTCCATCCCTTCCCCTCCATCTTCCTCCCCGGTTCGCCTCCTCCTCTGTCCTCGTTCCCCCAAACCCGTCCTCGTGACACTATTCTTTCTGACACTGAGCACTCGGTCAGTCTCGCCTTCACCTTCCCCTACTTCTTCCGGACCTCGCCTTTCTTTAGTCCGTCGGCTGCAGGGAAATTCTGCATGATGAAATAAACAGCCGATGCTAGTATTCTGAAGCCTCGAGAGAATTCTCTGCTACTTGTGCATGTGGAAAGGTGGGATGAAGTAGGAACAGAGTTGAAAGAGTGAGTTTAGGTTTGTTTGTGTAATGAGCAGTGCCAGAAAGCGACTTGAAAACTGCCTTTGCTCTCGTTGTCCGCCTCTGCCTCTTGTCTCTGTGTTTCTGTTTGTTCAATATTTACAGTGGAAGGGTTTTCGAGTAAAGGATAGTGGTGGTGGAGGAGGGGATCTGATGGGAACGTTTGGTAGTGAAAAGTGGCTGGGCAAGATGTTGCTTGCTCTCTCTGCTTGGTAAGATGTTTCTTGCGCTGTCACCTGGGTGAACGTTTTTTTTTAGTTGTTGTTGTGTTTGTTTATTTGGATGTCTTTCATCCTTTGTTGTTGTTTTGCGTTTTGTTTTGATTTTGGCTCCAGTTGCTTGTAGTTTGTAGACCACCTTTTAGTGTGTAGACCACATGTTCTGTGTCTCTACTTGCCTGTCAGTCTGTCTGTCTCTACGTCTGGGTTTTATTTTCTCTGTCTCTCTATCTCTCTCTTCCTGTCTGCCTGTTTGTCCGTCTTCGTCCGTCTCTCTGTCTAGCCCCCCCCCCCCCCCCCCCCCCCTTTTCCGCCCGCGCTCCTCCCCCACCTTTCTGTCTCTCTGCCTTTGTCTCATTCTCTCTATGTTTCTCTTTCTGTCTGTCTCTGTCTCTGTCTGTTTCTGTCTGTCTCTGTCTGTCTGTCTGTCTGTCTCTTTCTCACTCTCTCTCTCTCTCTCTCTCTCTCTCTCTCTCTCTCTCTCTCTCTCTCTCTCGCCCTTTCTCATTTCGTTCGACTGTTCTTTTTATTTCGTCTCTGTCTTTCTACTAA
>JADBJO010000108.1:82500-90000 GCA_016801955.1 Conus betulinus | reverse complement strand
TTTTCTGTGCATCGGAACTTATTCCAAACGGTTGGCCTATATTTGAAAACTGCTCTCTGAGTGATTCAGTGAAATGAAAGTATAACAGTTTTCCATTTCCCTGCGTTTCGTACAGTTTTTCGAAGTATGTTGCTATCGTTTTTATTTCTTAAAAAGGGAATTGTAGGTCTTTAATCTTAACATTTCCATTTACATTAATTTGGTAGGCTTTTGCTCTTTGGAGAATGTTCCCTCCCCCCGCCCCCTTTGTTTTGAAAAGTTGCTGTTATCATCAGGATTTGAGCGGATGTAAAATCTGAATGTTGTGTTTGACATCATGTTTTAGGATCTGTGCTCGCCTTTCATATCATCTACAAAACTGACGCATGCACATTTACGCATGCTCGCCACAACACATACACATACACATACAGACAGACAGACAGACAGACACACACACACACACACACACACACACACACACACACACACACACACACACACACACACACACACACACACACACACACAGAAATTTGGTAATAGCAGAGTTGACATCAACACCAGCTTCTTCTGTTACTCTGTGTGTGTGTGTGTGTGTGTGTGTGTGTGTGTGTGTGTGTGTGTGTGTGTGAGAGAGAGAGAGAGAGAGAGAGAGAGAGAGAGAGAGAGATGTTGTTAATGGGTTGTTCTTCTTTCTTCATCTCTCTTCACGCCTTCATCTGTTGGATTCTTCTCCTTTCCCGCTCTCGTTCTGTTAATGCGTTCTCTTTTACCGTTAATCCCTACATTGGCCATCTCCGCTTAACTCCTCGCATTCTTCCAGTTCGCCCACTCCCAGAGGAGAGGAGGATATTGTATGTGAGGCAGTGAGAGGGGAAATAAAAAGAGCGAAGGGGATAGGGGGGGGGGGGGGGGGGGGGGGGAGGCAGTTCTCTGGCAGCTCTGATGAAGGGTTCCCGCTGCTTAATACTAGGAGGAGAGGATTGACGGGTAGAGCGGGGATTGAGACAGAAGGGAAGGGGAGAGAGGAGGGCAGTGGACTGGCACTGAGGAACGGGGAGAATGGGGCGGCGATATAGAGATTTTGAAAGCGAAAAGTTTTTTTTTTTTATGGATCTCTTTTTACACTTGAACGGAAAAAAAGAGACTTTGAAAGATGTCATCTTTCCCTGTCTATCTGTGCGTCAATCAGTCTGTCTGTCTCTCTGTTTGTCAGTCAGTCTGTCTGTCAGTTTGTCACTGTCTCTGTCTCTCCCTCTCTTTCTCTCTCGCCGTATAATTTCTTATTCTATTGCTTTCATATATATATTGCCTGAAGAAGGCAAATAAAGCTGAAAATTTCATTTATAACCGCGCGATAGCTGTTGTTCTTGTGTCTTTTTTCTTTTGGAGATATATATATATATATATATATATATATATATATATATATATATATATATATAATGCTGAACAATTAAGTAGTGGGGGAAAAAACAAGTGCAGGTTAACAATTCTTCCATCATTATAGTAATGAATGATTTGGCAAAGATTAGAAATTGAGAGGGAAAAAAAAATTGAAGATGAAATAAATGGGAAAATGTATATCATAAATATGAAAACCCCTTCACTGGCTGCATGAAAAAAACTATCGCAATCCCTCCCGAAGACAGATCTATATGTGTGTCGCCTGCTCCGAGGCCTTTCGTCCGCTGGATCGGACTCATCAGGGAGACACGGCTGATTGTGTCTGTACTCTTGGCGTCAGATAGAGACACACCACAGTCCATAATTCTGTGGTGTTCCGACCGTCAAGGGTTCGAAAAAGAATGCAACAGCACCCCCAAAGCAGCCAGCGAAAGGTAATAGAATGAAACAAAACGAAAGTTCGGAGAGGAAAAAAGTTGTTGAAAACTAAAAACATTACGCAAACAGTATAAAATGTAAGGGACAATCTTTGAGCCTATGCTTGAGGATCCATTTAAGGATGCAAGGGAGATCAAAAGATACGGAACAGTCTGAGTGGTCAGCTCTGCTGTTCAATAACCCAAGCATTGTCAGTGGCTAAGAATTGTGCAGAACAACCTTTCCTTGGATCTCGTAAGAGATGCAATCACCCACTGATTGACCAAACAGTATAATGCTGAACAATTAAGTAGTGGGGGAAAACAAGTGCAGGTTAACAATTCTTCCATCATTATAGTAATGATTTGGCAAAAGATTAGAAATTGAGAGGGAAAAAAATTGAAGATGAAATAAAATGGGAAAATGTATATCATAAATATGAAAACCCCTTCACTGGCTGCATGAAAAAACTATCGCAATCCCTCCCGAAGACAGATCTATATGTGTCGCCTGCTCCCGAGGCCTTTCGTCCGCTGGATCGGACTCATCAGGGAGACACGGCTGATTGTGTCTGTACTCTTGGCGTCAGATAGAGACACACCACAGTCCCATAATTCTGGTGTTGTCCGACCGTCAAGGGTTCGAAAAAGAATGCAACAGCACCCCCAAGCAGCCAGCGAAAGGTAATAGAATGAAACAAAACGAAAGTTCGGAGAGGAAAAAAGTTGTTGAAACTAAAAACATTACGCAAACAGTATATATATGGCAAAGACAAATTGCACTGCAAGATCGACTTTGGCCCAGAATATTCATCTTTGGGTATTTAAAATCGATGAATGATGGAATTAGTAATTAAGGAATGAATCAGTCAGCCAGTTGACCGATAGAACCCCGTGTTTTTACTTGCTCCCTGTCACTCTTATCTCTCTTTGACTGTCTGCCCACCTATCTGTGTCTGCATTTCCCTGCACAACTCTTTGTCTCCCAATCCCTCCTCCCATAGAACCCTATCCACCCATCCCCCATCCCCCTTTTCCTCACTGTCTCATTCCAAGTGCCGTGAATGAAACATGATTTCCAATTTTGTGGTATAGACAGTGATAGCTATTAATCTCATGCAAAAGAACTATTTTCAACATTGTGTTTGACTGGAGTTCATGCTGCCAACTATCTTTGATAAAGTTTACCTATAACTAAAGTTTTCGTTTCAGAAGCAAATAGGTGCACAAGTGGAATGGTTTCATTTTGATTGATTCAGACCACTTTGTTTCCAGTGTTTATGTGTGCGTGTGTGTTTGCGCTTGTGTGCCTGTGTGTGTGCATTGTGTGTGTGTGTATGTGTGTGTGTGTGTGTGTGTGTGTGTGTGTGTGTGTGTGCGCGTGCGTGCGTGCGTGCGTGCGTGTGTGTGCGTGCGTATGTGTGTGTGTGTGTGTGTGTGTGTGTGTGCGTGTGCATGCGTGCGTGCATGCATGCGTGCGTGTGCGTGCTCACATGTTTCATGGTAGGTCTGTTATTTACTATTATTATTATTTGTGGCAATCGGCAGACGACATCGATTCTCCATTTGTATGAGAAGATCAGTTCGTATATAAATGAGACTCAAGCAGAGAAATGACCAGAAGATGCTGAGGTTTGTGCTACGTAAGAGCAAATAGGAAATGACAGAAAAAATGCAGAAAGTCTGGATTTCGTGCTGACCTTGGCATATTCCTCATATACATTGAGAACCTCACATGTTAATCCATGCCCCACCCAGCCTGTGATTTCCCAGTGCCCGTGCTTGCTACTGCCGCGGTAAATCTGTTTGATGTCCTCGCTTGCGGAGGCTGGCCAAGCGCTCTGTATTTGTGAGCCGCAGCCTAGGCTCAGGCGTGTACCTCCATTTGCATTCATTCCTGTATGGTCCCACATCCCTAGCAAACAACACAGACAATGGCATTTTGCATAATGGTCGCTTGCTGTTTAAACGTTGAAGGGACTGGATCAGAGCGGTATTTGCATGTGGGAGATAACGATCTCTGGCGCTTCTTTGGGACATGGTTACGCGCAAATGTAAGACGAACTTATGCCAAGGGGCCATGTGATGCAAAGGAATTGCATATTAACAGCTGATAGAGATTGAGATGGAGTCACCTGTACAAGCAAGCCCAGCAAGCAGACACCTTGACTATTGAAAGCCATTATTTCTGGTATAAAAAAGCATTCGTATATTCATTTGCTTTCAGATGCTGTCTGCCATTGTCGGTCTGTATCTGTCCGTCTGTCTATCTGTCAGTCTGTCTATCTATCTCAGTCTATCTATCTATCTATCTATCTATCTGTCTGTCTTTTTTGTTATCCTGCGCCCTCCTCCCCGTCAGTCTAGACATTTGTCTCTCTGGCGCTCTCTGGATATACATGCATTTTTTAAATATTTACATTTGCACTTTTTGAATATCTTACTCTAAAATTGGGAGACAAAAGAAATGACTACAGCGTTTTCAAATGACTTTGATTTAGAAACGGTAGGAGTAAAATTGATTTCTTGATCAATGAGAAAGAAAAAAAAGATGAAGTAATGGGACGCTGTAAGTGCAGCACATATAGCATGTTCAAGAAAGAAATTCATAGCTGCATGTTAGCGATAAGGATAAAAACAAAGGCTTATTATTCTGTGTAATGCTGACTTTGGGATATTCCCCAAAAACCTTTGGACAATCCCTGATGTCTAGGTTTGATCCGAGGCTCAGTCTGCCAGCGATTTCTAAGATCTTGAATGCTTGTCATCTGTCGATAGATCTGGTGTCATTTCCCTGTTTGCAAGCCGTTGTCGCTCACTCAGCAAGCTGGGGTTATGCATCCATTTACATTCATTTCCTCACGGTCCCTCATTTCTAGTAGTGCTTTGCATAAAGATCGTCTGCTCTGTGCTCGTTGAACGGGATCAGATTGAAATCGAAATGTAAGAGGTGGACTGGTTCTGGCGCGGCGCTGGGGAAACTTGGTTACGCTGAAACGCCTGGGAAGGAAAGTTGTGAATCGAAGCGAGGGGCGACCATTCATGACGAACGAACATATTGTGCCACGTTTACTGTAGCCTGTGACGAGGGCACCGCCTTTATTAGACACCATACGAACAGAATACCAAAAGTCGTCGAGGATGGATGAAACAGAATTGAAACTGGAAACTGTTGGTATGTGTGCATACCATTTGTGAGAGATGTAAGCATGTTTGCTAGTCCTGTCTGCCTCCATGTGTGTGTGTGTGTGTGTGTGTGTGTGTGTGTGTGTGTGTGTGTGTGTGTGTGTGTGCACGCGCGCGCGCGTTTGTGTGTGTGTGTGTGTGTGTGCGCGTGTGTGTGTGTGTGTGTGTATGTGTGTGTGTGCGCGTGCGCGCACGCGGCAATGTGTGTGCACGTGTGCAAGTGCTTGTATTTCTGTGTACAAAGAAGGGGGGGGTGGGGAACGCGGAGAGAGAGAGAGAGAGAGCGCGAGAGTGTAGAGAGAGAGGGGGGGGGGGGGGGGGGGTGAGGGGGAGGAGAGAGAGAGAGAGAGAGGTATTGTCTAAAAAAAGATTGAGTCATGCCGTTTCATGAAGTGTCTGCTGAGTTCATTAGCGCACAGGTTTTCTTCAAAGCTAGTGGGCGTAATTACCTCTTTAGGCTGTCACTTTGTCTGGAAGAAGAAGAAAAAGAAGCAAACAAAAACACTGACATAAATTAAAAGCAAAACAAACAAGATACGCACGTCAGGATCAGGTGCTTTCAGCGCTAATGTAAAGCAAGAATAGGAAACGCTGGGATAAAAACAATGAATGATACATTCGGCAAAAGACGAGGCTCAGCTGCTGGAACAGTGATCCACATCGTTGTGACGGATTAACTATACTCAATAAATGTAGGTAGGACCCAGATTGCTGTGACGTGTTATTGACAGAGTACATATATCATATGAAGCAGTCTCTCGAGATGCTCAACTAAAAGCCTTTAGAGGACCACAAGTAGTGGACCACTTCAGAGATATGCATGAAACTCAGTTCCCTTGACAGGGGTACTTTCCCGGCATTGTGGCTTTGCGACGCGTTTTGGTCAGTTGAGGAAAGCCGTGAAATGTGCTTGTTCATTGTTGCGAAAAGCAGCTCCCTCCCCCCTCTCTCCCACCTCCATTCCATTTCCCCATCAACCACAGCGTTTACAAACTCACACGCTCTTTGCCATTCCACCCCTTCCCAAATCCGCCAAGGCGCCCCCCCCCCCCCCCCCCCCCCCCCCCCCCAGATACACACACACACACACACACACACACACACACACACACACACACACACACACACACACACACACACACTCCCATTCCCGCCTGCTCGCCAGTTCCTGCACCCCATCTCCTAGGAAATAATTCCATTCTAATCTGGGAGTAAATATGAAATGAGGCAGGGAAAAGCAAACAGTAACTATTAAACAAGAAGGGTAACTCTTGCTCCCATGATGAAATAAATACATGGCCATAACTCCAAAGGAATGCTGCTTACGACACGGAATCACCTAGCAGATATGACAGCACAGAGCACACAGAACAAAGAAGGAAACTCCAAAGGAATGCTGCTTACGACACGGAATCACCTAGCAGATATGACACACAGAGCACACAGAACAAAGAAGGAAACATCCCCAAAAAAGGATGTTCCAAGCTTACCTACATACCCTGTACCAGACACATCTACACAGCAACAACTGTAAAAATGAACAAATGCAAGTTAACATTTATTCAAGACTGGCACAGCTTTTCGATCTTGAGTATAGTAAGACAAAGTACGTGGACGAACAGAAACAATACAGGTAACCTCCATTTGATTGAAATGAAAGTAAATATGAAAGGAGGCAGGGAACAGTAAACAGTATCTAATAATAAACAAGTAGGGTAACTCTTGCTCCCATGATGAAGTAAATACTTTCTCTTCAGCAGGAACCTCGAAAATTCAAACTGCCCAAAATGCGTTTTAAACAACCCTTACAGAATGGATCATATAGTGTCATTACTCTGCAGCTTCCCTTCCACATGAGACAGGCTCTAATGAACACAGTCGAAACGGTGGCAGAAATGAAGAACAAAGAGCCGGCGAAAAAGTTGGCTGTTTGCCTTTAAAGTGACAGTTCTCCATTTGTGTGAGCAGATCGTTATGTAAATGAGACACAAATAGAGAAACAACCTATAAGATGCTGAGGTTTCCTCTACCACGTAAGAGCAGAAGGTAAATAACCACAACAATAACAAAAAGCCAGAAAGATCGGGATTTAGTGCTGACCTTTGTATATTTCTCATACACAAGGAGACCCCACACGTGTTAATCCATGCCCCACCAGTCCTGTGATTTCCCAAAGCCCATGCTTGTCATTGCGCTGTAAATCTGGTTTGATATCCTCGCTCGCCGAGGCTGGTCAAACGCTCTGCATTTGTGAGCCACAGCCTGGGGTTAGGCGTGTACCTCCATTTGCATTCATTCCTGTATGGTCCCGGCCCCACATCCGTAGCAAACAACACAGGCGATGGTGCTTTGCATTATGGTCGCCTGCTGTTTTATCACTGCGGGGATGGGATCAGAGCGGTATTTGCATGTGGGGGATAACAATCTCTGGCGCTTCTTTGGGGCATGGCTACGCGCAAATGTAGGACCAGGAACTTATGCCAACGGGCCATGTGATGCAAAGGAATTG
>JADBJO010000108.1:75000-77500 GCA_016801955.1 Conus betulinus | reverse complement strand
TGTGTGTGTGTGTGTGTTTTCAAATGTTTCATGGTAGGTCTGTTACTTATTATTTTTGGCAGTCTGCAGATTACATCGATTCTCCATTGTATGAGCAGATTAGTTCTTACGTAAATGAGACACAAGTGGAGAAACGACGCAGAAGATGCTTAGGTTTGTGCTACAGCATAAGAGCAGGTAGTAAATGACAGAAAAAATAAACAGAAAAAGGACTGACCTTGGCATATTCCTCATATACATTGACAGCCTCAGATGTTAATCCATGCCCCACCAGCCTGTGATTTCCCAAAGCCCATGCTTGTTATTGCGCTGTAAATCTGGTTTGATATCCTCGCTTGCCTAGGCTGGTCGAATGCTCTGCATTTGTGAGCCACAGCCTGGGCTAAGGGCTGTACCTCCATTTGCATTCATTCCTGTATGGTCCCACATCCCTAGCGAACAACACAGGTGATGGCGCTTTGCATAATGGTCGCCTACTGTTTTAAACGTTGCGAGGACTAGATCAGAGCGATATTTGCATGGGGGAGATACCGATCTCTGGCGTTTTTTTGAGCATGGCTACGCGCAGGACCAGGAACTTTTGCCAAAGGACCATGTGATGCAAAGGAATTGCATGTACATAGCTGATGAAGAGCAGAGTCTTCAGATCGGGCCCAGCAAGCAGACACCTTCACTATTAAATGTCATCGTTGCTGGATATAACAAAGACCACCCTGCGCATTCATTTGCTTTCAGATGGTTTCTGTCTGTCTATCTGTCTGTCTCTATGTCTGTCTGTCTGACTGTCTTTTTTTTTACTGTCCCACATTCCCCCCCCCCCCCCCCCCCCCCACCCACCCCACTGGTCTACCCCTTTGCCTCCGTGTCTCTCTGGTTTTATTTAAGAAAATGAAATTACATTTGCCGTTTTTGAATGGCATACTTCTTTATTTGGTGACAAAAGAAAAAAGACCGCAATGTTTTCAGACGACTTTAATTTAGAACCATGGGAGTAAAATTGATGTGTTGATTAATGATGTACAAACAAAGATAAAGTTATGGGACGCTGTATAAGAGAGTGAAGCACATATTACATGTTCCAGAAAGAAAATGATAGCTGCATATTAGGGAACAAGATCAAACAATGGCGATTATTCTGTGTAATGCTGACTTCGGGATATTTCCCAAAGACCTATGGACAATCCCTGATGCCTAGGTTCGATCCATGGCTCAGTCTGCCAGCGATTTCTAAAATCTTGAATGCTTGTCATCTCTCGATAGATCTGGTGTCATTACCTTGTTTGCAAAAGGTAGTCGCTCGCTCAGGAACTCTGGCCTATGCGCCCATTTACATTCATTTTGTCACGGTCCCTCATTTCCAGTGGCCTACCCAGTAATGCTTTGCATAATGGTCGTCTGCTCTGTGAATGCTGAAAGGAATCAGATCAAAATCGAAATGTAAGTGATGGACTGGGTTCTGGCGCGTAGCTGGGGAAACTTGGTTACGCTGAAACGCGTGGGAAGGAACGATGTGAGCGAGGGACGTCTGCAGATTACAAATGAGCATATTGTTCCACTTTTACTAGCCCGTGATGAGGGCACTGCCTTTATTAGACAAGAGTCAGGACAGCATACCAAGGGTCATCGATGGTGGCTGATGGAGAATTGAAATTGGAAGTTGTTGGTACATGTGTACACACTGCGTGCTTGTGTGCGTGCGTGCGTGTTATATATATATATATATATATATATATATATATATATATATATATATATATATATATATATATATATATATATATATATATCACAAAAATAAAAATAGAAGTAGCTTGTCATCTCTCGATAGATCTGATCTACAGTAGAGCATGTAGATCACCCCACTAGAGTCACAGTTATAAAAAGAGCAGCACCATACAATAATATCTCTAAAAAATGCAACCTATGTTCTACAGAAAAGTGGCTGATATTATGCAAACCTCATCTAGCAACTCTGAATTCAAAAGTTGAGATCATAAACAATTGCAGGCACAAATGGAAATTCTTGTCAACACACCATTCCTTAACACACCCTCCCTGAACGCACCCCCCCCCCCAAAAAACCAAAATTGTAAAAAGATACAGGCCACGTGAAACACATGCAGAACTCACGCTTACACACACACAATATATATAACACCGGTAGCGTGCCCAAAATAAACACCCTGAAGAGAGCAGAGAGCTTGAAACAAGTTTGTTGGTGTTTTTTTAATCTCCTTTTTAATCATATTTTTAAACTTATATATATATATATATATATATATATATATATATATATATATATCAAGATACCACTAAAATGCCTAATAAAATTCTTAAAGTGCTCAACCCCTTGGGGAGCAACATCTGTTAAAAATAGGATGATGGTAAAAGGAAGTTTTACCATCCTATTTTTAACAAATATATATATATATATATATATATATATATATATACAAAAAAAAGAAAAACACAAGCTGGATTTCGTTTCCAAATATTTCGA